>VXBR01005240.1:384449-431350 GCA_013400215.1 Cisticola juncidis
TTTTTTTTTTTTTTCCTTTTCCTGGCTTAATTAGTGATCTCAGTATAGTTTAAAAGAGGTTTCTAAAAAATATAAGACATCTATTTTAATACTGCCTTTATATATTGAATTTATTTTTTAGTTGCTATGCACTAATTGTATTTTTCTTCTTCTCCGATTTGTTACTTTTAGTCCATGTGAGGACACTGGCTTTTAAATTTAAGTTTGCTTGGTATTTATTTGTTTGTGTCAGTAAAAACCAAGGAATTATGTGAAGTCATCTTGTGCATCTTAAACAGCCATACAATTATTTACTCATTACAGATAGCTAGAAGTCACTTATTTGTTTTATTTCAATGTATCATTAAATGTAAAGTATTTGTTATTACTAGAGACATGAGGAATTCTGGAAGAGGAATTAGGTGTGTAACTCATTCTTACAGATAGGAAACAGGCATCATAATACTTCACATTTACTTTGTTGCCTTACTGCTATTGCTGGTGTACATGTTTTGATTTAATGCTGATGAAGATTCCTGTCTAAAAATGAAAACTATAATTAAATTTATAATTAATAGAATTAAAATAGAATTTAAAACTTTAGACAATTCAGTATATTTTAATAAGGCTTTACAATTTCCCTTTATTGTAATTCAAAAGTTATTCACAGGTCAATTTACTGATTTGCAAGTGAATTTTTTCATAAACCACATCAATCAAAGTTTTACTTATTATAGAAGTCCATAAATAAATCCTACAGGAAATAATGTTTGGGTGAGCAATTATAGTTAAATTATGGGAAGTTTTTTAGGAGTCACAGGAATACAACAACAAGCAACCAGATTTGTAGGGAAATTTCCTGAGAAGTATTAAAAGATTGTTCTACCTATTTAGTATTCTGATAGATGGAAAAGAACAACACTTGAAGAAAAATAAATAATAAAAATGCAGTACTATGATTTACATATAGATTACAATACTCTTTCAACTTACAGAAGCAGTTGTTAAATTTATTTCCTAGTCTCCTTTTACTTCACAGTTATATTTTAACCTGTCTTCACAGGATAAAAAGCCACCACAGGTTTATTTAAGAGGCCAAATGTGGGATATGTGAGATTTTCTGTTGTGCCACCTCAGACTTGAGGCAGATGCACATTATAGGTGTTTGCTGATAGGCTGTGATCAGCGTTACAATAGTGACAGTGAAAGAGGAAACACAGGGATCTAAAATACCTGAGCTGATATAGCATTTCTGCCCCCTTCTATTGGTATGTTAAAAAAGGAATTGATGTATTTAAAAGTGCATTTAAAAATTCACCTCACCTAAGTCAGCTTAAGTCAAGCGAGGCAAATAGTATATCTAAATACTACTTCAGGTTGACTGGCAATAGATCTCCCTTTACAGAGCTGTTCTTCCTCCTAATGCAGATGTACAGAACTGTTTTGTAAGTAAAAGATATTTTCTTTCTCCATAACGGTAAAACTCACATTTTTTACAGATCTATGATGGCAAAGACAACACTGCTCACCTGCTGGGCGCATATACTGGGGCATCATTAAGAGGCCTGACACTAAGCAGCACTTCAAATCATTTATGGTTGGAATTTAACTCAGACATGGAGGGCACTGATGAAGGTTTCCAGCTTGTGTATACCAGTAAGTATTTGAGAAAACAACAGGAATAGATTTATACTTTTAAAGGAATGAAAATTCTTCACTCATAAGATAAAAATGCAGTTAAATTACAACTATGGAAGAAATTAACAGCAAATTACTCATCAAAATAATATATTTTCACATCTGTACCTCTAAAATCCCAAAACCCATAGCATCCTGAAACCTGGCTTTGACATTTAATCTAGTACATAAATCACTGTTGTTTTTCTAGAGGGGTATTTTTCAATTTTGGAGGGCATAAGAAAAAAAAACGGGGTAAATTTCAGTTAATTGTTTTAGCATGTACAGTATTGAAGTATGTGAGCAGTTTAAAAAAATGCAACCAAAAAAACATTGCTTCATGAAGATAAGTCATAAGTAAAGGAAATTCTCCTTCTAAAGACTCATCTCTGATAGTTACATTGCTTTTGTTTTAAGTTGGATTATTGTTTAGAATAATCCATTGGAGCCAAAATGATAAAAAAAGGGTTCCTAACAAAAACCTATGTGTGGGCTTAACTATGAAGATGAAAGGAAAAAATGTTTCTGATCTCTGGCTTAGAGGATATATGGAAGAAGCTATGTACATCTAATTGACCAAGTGTTAATTTCTGAAAATTGCAGCACTATTGGCATGTAGTGTATAGGACTTTTTAGTGTATATTTTTTTTTTGCCATCATTGAATTATTATGTACAACAAATTTTCATCAAGCAGGACAGTGTTATAAGGTAATTCTACAATGCAGCTATGAACATCCTTTTTTGTCCATGTGCTCAAGTCATTCCTTTTTCACCTGTTCAAAAATGGTTCACTTAAAAGCTTGACATAATGTTTTAAAAACTAATTCTAATATAAAAAGCAAGATTCTTGAAGTATCAAAGGAAAATATTTCAAGATAATAAAAGAGTATGTAATTATTTTTCAGATGAAAGTTGCATAATTATATTTTGTAATAACATGTGATACAATAGGACTGTACCCTATGATTAAAGATAGGACTTTCAGTGCTGTGTTAGTATGGAAGTGTCAAGGAATTTAATTTTTCTTATTTATATAGGTGCAACCAAGCCCAGCACTTGAACCTTATCAGTAGCATTTCCTATCTTTTGAGACATTCATATTAAAGTACACTTTCCTAGACTGAAGGATTCTTAGCCTGAACAGTGATGAATCTTTTTTTGTTGATATTGGTAGAATTGGAAGAAAAACATTAAGTCCAGAAGAAAGTCACAGAGATCATCAGGGGCCTGGAGCATCTCTCCTATGAAGAAAGGCTGAGATTTGGGGCTATTCAGCCTGAAAAATGAAGGCTCTGGGGAGATCTTATAGGATCTCCCAGTGCCTAAAGAGAGCCTACAGGAAAGATGGAGAGGGGCTCTTTACAAGCACAAGTGACAGCAGGACAAGGAGTACGGCCTTAAACCGAAAGAGGCCACGTTTAGATTGGATACAGGGAAGAGCTCAGTCTGAGCTCTCTCTGAGTGGATCCACACACCAGGAGAGATGGTGCAGACCTCCCAGTCAGAGCTGCAGCCTTTGCTCAGAGGAGTCCCCACCATTCTGCCTTGAGGGTCAGGTTGGATGAGCACTCTTGAGCTGTGCAGATGGTGAAAACTAGTGCCCTTTTGCTGAGTTGTGAGGAGTTCAAGTCTCTCTGCTGGGTCAGTGGAAGTTTCATTGTTCAAAGAGGTGTTCTCCCTGTGTGCTGTCCCACACAGACTGCCCCACCTGCCCTGGCTGAGGCACCACACCATCTGCCTGCTCTGGTCACATGCAGTTAGGGCAGCAAAAATGCTGCTACTTCCCATGGTTAGGCAATGGAGTTACATCTTCACCCTCAAGAGGGAGGCGATCACTTAAAAAGATGACTTTGGTTCTGTGTCTGTAAGGAGGCTCAGAAATGAAGACATGTCAGAGATCAAGGCAGATTTCTTTTCACAGTGTGGTCAGAAGTTTTCTTAGAAGACAGGAAATTCTAACTGGTCAATAACTGTCCAGACCAACATTATCAAAAATTGTTCTTTGTCTGGGATTCACTTTAATGTCTTTCAGAGCTTCTGTAGCACACACTGTACAATAGTTTAGGAATGAGAAAAGTTCAACTCAGAGGTTGTGGAGACTGAGACATGTTCAGTCACACATGAAATGGGCTAAAGGAAGAACCAGAAAGATACAGTATACTTTTGTATACTTTTGTATACTTTTTTTTCCCCTTCACCTGTGCAGCCTTATCCAAAATTTACAATGCATTTACATGTATTTTGTCTGTAAAATAAAGTAAATAACTTTTTTTTTCAATCAAGAATAGTAATGCAGCATCTGAGGAGAGATTGTGAATGGCTACGAACTGTTGACCAGATGGACAGATACTGTGTGAATGATTTGTTGAACAAAGTAGACGTGAAAACTCCTTCATTTCCTTCTATATTACCTATGTATAGAAATAGCAATCAGATAAAAAGGCTCTACTTTTTTGCCTACACATTTTCCAAGCCACATGATATTGGTAAAATTATTTAGTGTTGATCAAAGTGAGGTTTCAAGTTACTTCTCAGTTCACAGAAAACTCGATTTGGAATAGAATTTTTTTTTCCCAAATTTCAGTTTAAGTTTCTCCATAAGTTAGTATATCTCCCTGTTTCCATGTAATGCATTGGTATTTTGTTTTCTTCTTGCTTCACATCTCCTAAGTCTCAAAAATGTCCAAGTTGTTTGGCTTGAATTCTCTATATCATCATTATCATTGATTCCTGCATGCAGTTTTTAAATTTACAAACTCCTGAACTAAAAATTAGGGTAGGGAATTATGAAAATAGCAGTTTTTCTTTGGTGACACAGGTGCTATTGTGCTGCTGTTATTATTATGCAAAATAATGAAGAATCTGCTGTTGAGTTTTGTTTATGAGCCTTTAAATGTCTATTCCTATTAGGACAGGAACAGACATTAGGAAATGTCTATTCCTATCCCTTTAAAGGACAGTCCCTTTAGCTGCCAGTTTATAATTTCTTGTAACATTTTAAAACTTATTGATAATGATAATGGATTTTATTCAATCTTTAATTGAACTCTTACGAAAACTGAAAGACTTGTTTTCAAAAACTCGAAACTTGGTCATGCTCTAAGAGAGGTGTATAGATAGTTATCCTACTTAGACTTTTACAAACAGAAAAGAAATCCTAAGGATGTTATATATAGTTTGAAAATGATTTCCACCGAAAGCCAGAAAATCTGAATTTCATTAATGTTTTTTTCTGCTTGATTCTGTAAATACAACATTTTTTTCCACAGGTTTTGAGCTGTCACATTGTGAGGACCCTGGTGTGCCACAGTTTGGATATAAAATCAGTGACCAAGGTCATTTTGCTGGAAGTACTATAATTTATGGATGCAATCCAGGTTACACACTCCATGGAAGTAGCCTTCTAAAATGTATGACTGGGGAAAGAAGGGCATGGGACTATCCTCTACCATCATGCATTGGTATTACACTCTTCTATTTTTTATATATTTCTTTAGTTATTTTTTGAATGCAAGAAAGAAAAAAAAAAGTGAGGATTGTAAGATCTATGTAAAATTTGGTGTGGATGGTCTGGTATGATCTGATATGTGTGCACATACATTTCCACAGGCATTTATAGTTCTCACTACATATATCTCATCTAAGTCTGTGTAAATAGAATTGCCCTTTTTGGTTAAAAAAAGGATAGTCATTCTTACACATTTGTGCATACTGAAAGTTCTAATACATGCAAATCTAGTTAATGTCAGCAAATAATCAACATAAAACGTTTAATCAGAAAGGCATTGTAAAACTAGTATTTTTTTACTTATGTATAAATATCAACAAGGTAGAAAAATCTCATCATATATTTATATGAAATAGATTAAATAAAATAAAATAAGATATGAAGAGATATAAAGTAATTTTGTACTGTTGTCACTCCTGTTTCTTCACAGTATTACTATAACTTCATAAGTTTTGCGGCTACCTACAAGCTCACTTATTCCCATAGGAGAGTGAAAAGAAGTCAAGACTTAAATATTAGAGTAGCTTTCTTTTTCATCTTAATTTAGAAGAAATTGGGATTGAGTAAGCAGATGAAGCAAGAAGTGAAATGCAGTCCTTTTATGCTGTTTTACAATATTATGGTGTATGGTCAGTTTAATTGTGTAACCTTAAATTTTTCAACAAAAGAGTAGATGTATAAATTAATTGCTCAGATGATTAGCTGTAAAATCATTCCATAATGTTGTTTTTTATTAGCTGAATGTGGAGGACGGTTTAAAGGAGAGTCATCAGGAAGAATCTTGTCCCCTGGCTATCCTTTTCCCTATGACAACAATCTGCGTTGCATGTGGGTGATTGAAGTAGACCCAGGAAATATTGTCAGGTACTGAAAATGAATCTTTAAATTTTAACAATTTTTTTTGACTATAATAAGCAAATCTTACTCTGGAGTGTAGGAAAAAAAAAAAGGCTTAAAACATAAAATGCAAATCACTGGTTTTGGCATTTTAGGTTTGCTTTGAAATTGTTGATTTTTCATTAAGCATTATCCAAAGAAGACTGAGCTTTAAAATTGGCTATAATTTTGTGACATGCTGGAGGCAGCAGAACTCTTTAGAGAAAGACTACATTAAAAAAAAATTAAAAAAATAAAACAACACAACCTGCATTTTTGCAGTTCTTTTTCTTTTTAGTTAATTTGATTTGATGGGAATGTGATAGATAATATTGTCTTAGAAAAATTGAAACCCTTTCCTGAAAAGATTACATAGATACTTATACATTATTTGAATGGCTAAAGTAATATATTACTTTATGTAGGACACATTAAAATATTTTAAAGTTGTTTTTTTTTTTCAAATTCATTTTAGTATTGGGCTTTCATGCATTCAAAGATAAATCTATGAAACTTTATAAAAATTACCCTTTGAAGTTAAATTTTATTTCCTTTTTTCTGTTGTTTGTTTACTTTTGTTGTAGAAGTTATGTTGTTGAGTAAGATTAAAGCTGACAATAAAATCATGGTGTTCTTTCAGCCTCCAGTTTCTTGCTTTTGATACTGAGGCATCCCATGACATTCTTCGAGTTTGGGATGGTCCACCTGAGAATGAGATGCTGCTCAAAGAAATTAGTGGCTCCCTTATTCCTGAAGGCATTCACAGTACACTCAACATAGTAACTATCCAGTTTGACACCGATTTTTACATCAGTAAATCTGGATTCGCCATACAGTTTTCAAGTAAGTTGAAGAGTTTAATTTTTAATTTCTTTTTTAAGTAATTCACTCACAGATAAATGTCGTGCTGGAAACATTTGAAATCAGTGGCAACTGATGTTTTAAGGGAAAGAATTGGCACAGACTTAAAGATTTATTGTAAAACTATCTTTTTATCTTAAAGAAACAAATAAAACAAAAAAAAACCCATGTTCTTTGCTAGTTTTGGTTTTCAAGGGCAGCTGGGGCAGTGCCAGAATGCTTGAAATTGTGATTAGTGTTTTTCACAAAGAAGGTGATGTAGGCATGTTAAAATCTCCATCCTTTTCTAAACAGTAATGGTTTCTGCTTTCAGAGACATCTGTGGGGAGTTTGATTTCCGTTGTGATTGTATGGGATGAAACAGAAAAGAGCTCCAGAGGAATATGTGTCCTTCTCCCTTTTGCCTTCTAGTGCTATATCATCATATTACAGGCAGCAGGATGACAAATCTAAACAGTTGCCTAACTGTTATTAAATCCCTTTAGACATTTTATTTCTGAAACAGAAGAAATCATTTAGCCAGGTCCATTTTGACCTTCTTTTTTCTCTGGTCAGTGAAATTTATATATATTTTTTCAAGATTAGCAAGATCCAGTCTAATATAATTTTGTGTAGCAGTAGCAACAGTTCTAACATGGGTTGACACAGAGACACTTTATGTTAACACTATTTACCTCATTGTGCCTCCTGTGCTTGGTGGTTGTATTAGCCCTTGTTTTCCCCCATTCTCATTGATTCTATGTGTATGACAAATACATGTGTGTGCATACAGTAATTTATAGGAAGAATGAATTATGTAAATGGGAGTACAAAGTGAGAGATATTTTACTTGTAGTGAAAGGGGCTTCTGCTCCATCAGCTTATTTTTAAACCCTTGAATAGAGGTTTTAATCCCTTGGCTCCAAGGGATTTTTGCCATTTTACGGCTCTACCCCCTCCCAGAACCTGTTTGAGAGATTCTCACAAATGTGTTTCCATTCTCAGACATTCTCTTATATTTAATATTGAAGCCAGAGAGGGAGACTGTTATGCACTGGACTTATTTAGGCAGTCGTTTAAGCTGAGTGGAAAAAATACATTGATGTAGAATAAGAATGGATTTACAAGGGAAAATGGATAGTACATGGGAGTAAAGTTATAAAATGGCTACTGATGAAGTTACAGTGATTTTAGTGAAAAGAGGGTTTAGAAATTTATCTGAGAAGCTTTTTATTTGTTTCTCCATGCTTTTGCAATCTGTTGAGTTTGAATGACATTTTAAAGATGTTTTATGATGTTTAACGATGTTTTACTGCCTCAACATTTCTCTTTAGTATAGGTCCTCAAAATCCAAGTGATCCTTCTCAAATTGTTGATGGGGCACAGTTTGGGTGTATATTCTCAGTAGAATAACAGAGATGTTTTTTTTCTCTCCTAAGTTAAGATTTTAAAAGCAATGAGCAATTAGCTACACAACCTGAATAACACTATTGCTCTATGGATATATTATTTCACCAACCAATATGGAAATTTATATAAGGAGATGGAGGAAAAAGAAAGACAATTTTTGTAACTTTGTTTCAAGTATTCATATACTTTCTTTGAGTATGTAATGTTGCTGAGTGAAACAGATGGTGTCTTCATACTCTAGCTACACTGTAATTAAAATACAGAAAGCTCACACAAGGGAGGTATCTGCTTTTACTTTCCTCTTGCCATTTTGTGAAATTGGGTAAGAGTATTTAACTGGATTATTGTCCCTTTTACCTCAAGAGGAATGTTATCCAGTGACAACAGATACTTTATGTTCAAACCCTTTTAAGACTTTGAATGCTTTATTTTCTTCTCTATTACATTCTTATCCTTTAAACAAAAATATGTTTCCAAACATGGGTTAATCTTCCTATTGGTACCTTACAGCTTTTTATTTCATTTTATCGATTGTTCTTGCACAATTTTGCGTCTGTCATTTAATGAGTGAAAATTTTCATCACTGATAACATGGTATAATTTATAATTGACTCCTGTATAAGCCATCCAGTATAATCAGAAAAACATTTTTTATCTAGAGATAAAAAAGGCAAGTGAGATAGCATCCTTCACCAAATTAAAAGGGAAGGCTGAATGGGAAAACCTCAAGAAGCTGAAATGTTATAAAAAAAGTAGAAAGAAAATTATTATTTAATTAGTATTATTTATTACAGCAGATAATATTAGAATTTTTTTTTTTTATCAAAGGCTGCCCAAAACAATTCTTTAAAAGGCTTAGAAGTTATTATTATTATTGTAAAGTTTAGAGGATCTGAAGGGAAAGGGTTTCACAAAGATTTTTCTTGCCCATTGTGTCTATTAGTCTATTTTGTTTTTTTCCATTTGCTCGGCTTTTTGGTGGAGAAAAAGAACCCCAAAAGGTTATTTGTACCTGAAACAGTAGAACTATGTTGATGGTTTAAACATTCATAATCACATAATCACAGAATCATTGAATGGTCTGGGTTAGAAGGGACCCTAAACACCACTGAATTCCAACCTTCCAACCCTCTTGCCATGGGCAGGGACACCTTTCCCTAGAACAGGTTGCTCAGAGCTCCATCCAGCCTGGCTTTGCCACTTATGGGTCACCCACAGCTTCTCTGGGCAGCCTATTCCAGTATCTCACCATGCTCATAGTAAAGAATTTCTTCCTAATATGTAATAAACCTTCTCTGTTTCAGTTTGACCTTTGTCCTGCCACTCCGTGCCCTTGTCAAAATTCTCTCTCTGTGTTTCATGGAGGCTTCCTTCATGTCCTGGAAGTCCTCATCTGGGACTCTCAGTAACTTTCTGTTTTCCTGACAGACCAATCCCAGTTCTCTCAGCCTTTCCCCTGAGGAGGAGTCTTATCCCTCTGATCATCTTTGTGACCTCCTCAGGCCTCATCAACAGGCTGATGTCCTTTCTGTGCTGGGGACCATGGAGCTGGATGCAATACTCAAGCTGAGGTCTCACCAGAGTAGACGGGCAATAAATTATTTATTTTTTGCTAAACTGAGGAATACTGGAGATTTTTTTAGGGTTGAAAAGGATATTTTTTTAAATTTAACACAATTGCACATTACTCTGAGAGGAAGAAGTAAAAGTGATGAATTTCAGATGAAGTAAGGGAACTTAGTCTGATTGTTCTTCACTACTTTCCACCAATTATCCAGGGCTAGTGAAAGTATAGTTCCTTTTATACATCTGATGTACACAAAGAAATAAATGACTTCACATGTCATCACTAGTCAGAGCAGAATTTTGGTATGTCTTTTCTCTTTTATGAGTCTTTATGTCTTTCATTTTCATGTTGGAACTCTGCAAATGATCATGACATTATCTCTTCATTTAAACATTACAACTTTTCAGTTTCTGCAGTCTTCTTTGAGACTGCAATGAAGTAACATGATAGAAAACAGAGCCCACAAATCCTGAAAATCAAAATAGCAACAGATGTATAATAAATCAGAATGTTTCAAAAACTTTATATATATGTGTAAAAGGAAAATAAGAACCTCTGGTAATTCAACAATAAGATGAAAAGATGAGGATTTTGGAACATGTCTAAATGGCATGTGAATAATGTAGCTATAGAACAGAAGCCAGAGGTCTATCCCTAGAGAAGAGTGAACATTGACAAGAGGCCAGAAGCAACATGCAAACAGGAAATACCTGTTACAGCATATTTCCTCTCAACTGTCAGAGACAGAGCATGAAGAGCCCAGTACATACTAGAAAAACGCCAATTACATCAGCAGATTTGTTTTGTATTTTAACAGTAATTTCCGCACAAAATAGAAAACTAAGCCTTTGAGAAAAGTCAAGGAGAAAGAGAAGGGAACAGTAATGTATTTGGCAGAGACATGAGCTGTATTTCTCAGTCGACCAAAATATTAGGCACAGTGAAACATTTTCATCAGTTGGTATCACTTCATGCCACCAAGATAAAAGTAGTAGCTGTAATAAAAAGAGAACTGAAATTAGCTGAGTAACAACACTAAAATGTAAAACAATTGCTGATAACTGTGTGTTTAAAATAATGTTTTAAATCACTTTAATGTGTCTGAAGTGTGTAATATCAGATCAGATCCCACTGAAGCTAATCCGATCCTTTCCACAGATTTCAATGACCTTTGAATCTGGTATTACAGGAACGTTTTCTCTCTGCTAACCTTAACAGTTCAGGTGCCATTTGTCTTCTGTGCAGGAAGGAAGGGTCTGTGTTCCTCTTTCGAAGGCCATTATTTTACCACTAATAGCTGCACTACTGAATCACTCAGCACTACAGAATACATTCTGCTGCGATCTCATAGTCTAGTCACATTTCTGACTAATTAAACATCACACAGGATAGAGCATTTTTTGAGCATTGTAAGGCATCCACTGCAGAACTAAACTGTAAACATTTTTTGAGTATTGGGAAGGCTTTGTAAATAGATGCTCTAGCAGTATTTTATATCATGTGTGACAGCAATTTCTTATGTAACAGGATAGGCCTTAAAATGCTTGGATTTACTTCCTTATTTTAAGACTGGGTGAATAGCCCTTTGGAGTAACTTGCCTTTATACACTATAGAAAAAGCCTAGAACACTTGAGGCAGATACCTGCTTACATGGCTTTAGTCTGCCAGTATTAATTTCCAGTCTAGAATTATATGGCATCATATTGCTTACATTGGTTACTATGATGATTAAATGCTTACAAGTCAACTTTCTATATTTATGGTTTATAACCACCGTGTTTTATAAAAGTTTTGTGTTCAATTTATTTTCTTTTATTTTTCCGTTGTTGTTGTTGTTACCTTCGTGGGATTTCTTTTGTTCAAAGACAGATCTATTAGCCACAGTCACATTTAGAGAGATTCTTTTGATACTGAACAACCCCCTGTATTTTTGGTTTTTTTACTTTCCTTCAGTTTTCCAGTAACAAAGATCTCTACTCCTGTCATATTTACCCTGAAGGTGATTTGCAAATGCCTATGGGGAGTTTTAATAGTTTCTTTCTCAGAATGCTGTTTCCTACCACTGCTGCTACGGCGATCAGTTCCTAACATAACTATTTCACTTTTCTGAAGTCAGTAACAAAGGATTTATTCTTTCTTGTGTCTATTTCATAGCAGAAAGTACTTTTAATCTAAAATATTTTCACTCTCTGGTTTGCTGATTTTTTTCAACTTTGAGTGGAATCCTTTGGGTTTAGAGATTTCAGGAGGACTACTTTCCTATCAGAAATATCTGTGGATGTCCACACTTGTAAATTCAGCTCAGTAGTTTTGTTTTAGGTTTGCAGGGGGTGGTTCTGCTGTATGTTTTCTTGTTTGGTTTGAGAGTAAAATCAGATAAAGACCCTTAAGAAAAAGCTTGATGTTCCTGTCTTCTCCCCATACCCCCCGAACTCAAAAAAAAAGAAAAAAAAAAAAAAAGACTATACCAGGTTATAGTGTAAACAAGAATTTTAAAACAAGTTCTGTTGATGTCTGGAATGGAGTCAGGCTGGTGAGGAAACTTGGAAACTTTTTCTGACTGAGTGTGGGGTGTGTATCTGTGAAGGAGCCCTTGGCCCAAGCTTTGGTTGTGGAAGTGTGGCTGCCACAGTTGGTCCAGGATGGCTCCTTAACACAGAGACCTGCCTATACAACATAGAAAATCCTGGTAGTGTAAGATGCTAAACTTCATTGAAGGGATGTGTTGTCCCAAATGAAATTCTGATTGTGTGATTTATTCTTAATATTTCCCATTTTAATCTTCAAAGAATAACTGACAAACCTAAAATCCATGAAGTCATGCAAAATCAACAAATGGAGCCTGTGGTTAGAATTTACTTAAGATTTAAAATGACTATGCTTCTAAATCTCTGTTAGATCTACAGCAGAAAGGAAAGTTAAAAATAGATTAAAGAAATGCTATCAGCAGTTCTTCTGTTGGTAGAAGACAATGAAAACGCTGTAGAAAATTCATTCTTTCTTTTTCAGGAAGAGTTGTATGGAAGGTAGGATTTGAGATAGCAAATACCAGGCTGACCTGGCTCTCAAACAGCATTAGAGATTCAGGGAGACTGCAGTGTCCATATGGGTAAAGGTATTATGTGGGTTCTGAGACAGCTTGAATTTTGAAGGAGCAGTCAGTTGGGATTGGTTCAGGCTGGTGCAAGTTTGAAAGACCAGCAATACTAGAAAGCCTTTAAATAAAAGTGATAGGAGTTTGGAAGGATCCGTTGGTTTAAACAAAAAAATATTTATAATAATATTTTTAACATGATGTGTGTTATGAAGAGCTTGAAAATTGGAGGGACCTGACTCGGGGTTCTGGGGAAAAAAAAAAAAAAAAANNAAAACACCAAAAAAACAAAACAAAACAAAACAAAACAAAAAAAAATTTTTTTCCTTAATTCTCCGGGTTTAGGCCTCAGAATATTTAATTATATTTGACTTGGCATGCATTAGAACAACAAATTTAGAAATCACTGTTAATATCAAGAAATCCCAAGACATTTATTATATTGTTTCCAGGATCAGTGGAGTTTATTTTAACCTTGTCCTACTTTTAATGCCACATTTCCAGCTATCTTTCCTGCATGAAGACAGAGTTGTCCTTTTCAAACATTTCAGTCACCTTTTAAATTTCCTGGACTTATGAACTATCAGATTTTTTTTTGACCCTGGCAGTAACTAACTGCTTTTGAAGCCGGAATAATCAATTTAGAATATTAAATTATCTGATTTATGGATTAAATATACTTTTGTGCATTATAATTAAAAAGATGCACCAAATTTTTTTATACCCCATGTAAAGGAAACTTGGAGATAGATCTGTATTTACATCTTTTCTGGGTATGATTGAATGCTGGTTTAATGGTTTCTGTGGCTCTGTAGGAGCATTTACTCAGTATTGTACAGCTCGTAAAGAGATGATTTGGGATATCTCTCTTCTCCACTGCTTAAAACATAGGAATCTGTTTATATGAATGGTCTCAGGAAAAATTCAAACGAGTTGTGGGGGCAAGGGAACTGAATTTTTTGCATGGCTTGGCTGCCAAGATTCTAAACAAGATTCTGCCCCACTTCCTTAAAGTTACCTAGCAGAAACTGTGTAAGATAAACAACTTTCCAGAGTAAATATATCAGCCTGTGCTATGGCACTTGTTTTCTGGAAGACTGATGATCTCATATTCAAAGTCTAAGTTAGAGAATATGGTTATGTGGCTATGTGAGATATTAAGTCTCACCTGTGGGTCCTTTGGTTATTTCTGTGTTAGCAAATCACACAGAAGAACTAAGAGGAGCTGATACACAGATTGAAACAGCTGGTACTGAACCACTGCTGCCAACATTGTTCAGAGATATTCTTAGTTCAGAGTCATTCTACCATAGTTCAGTAGTGTATCTTCAAATGTAGCTTCATCCAAATGAAAACAATTCATCTGCTCCAAAATAATGCCCCATTGCAAACCAAAACACAATCTGGAGTTTTATTTTACAAACATACTCAGCTCATAAATGTGTAATAACTATGTTGAAACACTTTCTGTCCCTCTGACCATGTAGAGAGACTTACAAGCTCTGTGCATCTAATGTGTTCACTAATCTCTCACCTACAGAACAGTTTGAGCATGGGCTGCGTTCATCCCCATCCTGGAATTTTTGGTCAAGAATTGTCTCTTAATTCTTTATCTCGCCCAAATGGTTTGACTGATAACATTGTGATTACTCTAACTAGCAGTGCCAAGAGAAAAAAATAAAATAAATTTCTGCATTTCTCTATCTTCGTTAGGGAGAAACCTCTCAGAGAATTCACAGGTTTGTGCTACACGCAGAATCGCTCTTGGACCTGTTATGCTGCATATATTAGGTGATAGGCACATCTGAGGTTTGTCTATTTCCCATAAAAATGTTTTCAATACGAATTTAATGGATTACTTTCACAAATCACAGCTTACTACTTATTCAAGACAATATTTTCTAAAATCTGAGTTTCCAGTTATTAGAATAAAACATGAGGTATTCTTTTCTTACTTTATCAACTCTAATACATTACAAAGAACATTAGAGCATATAAATGAACTTTTGTGGAATTGCAATAGACTGCTCTGTTAATTTTGCAGAAAGCTTTCAAGATTGCATTGCAGATAAACTATTAAAGACATCAGGAACTTTATAATTCCCAGAATTTTTGCTTACTCCACAAATTTTCATGGGGAATGATGAAGGCAGTGACTGACGTGCCTGAATATATAACAGGAAAAAAAACCAACACTTCCTGTACTAGAATATGCAGTTCATAAATAGTATTGATACCTAAAAAGGAGGAAAAGAATTGGCTGAAGGTAATGAAAATAAATATTAAAAAAATAAACAAAGAGGCAAACAGAGTTGAGAATGCAGGGCAGAACATGCAGATAACCTCTCTGAAATAAAAAAAAACAACCCTGCAAACATACACAGCTTTTAACAGTAGTAATGATAGGGTAGAGTTAAGCACATGAAAAAAACCCCTTATGACTACAGCAGACATGACAAAAAGCTGTGATTAGAAATTCAGTTTGAATATATGGGTAATATATGTTATCTCTCCAGAGATGCATTAACTCTATAATTACATACAGTGTTGAGATATTCTTTCTCCAGTCTCTTTCTTACAGAACTTTTTTAATTTTTCCCTAAAAAAAAAAAAAAAAATTATATCTTTGAGGATTCTTATTCTGACAAATCTATTTATTAAAAATATCCACCTACTTTTTGAGGTAAATATATGACAACAAGCAAATAAAAATAGAATTTACCAACAGATTTATTGTTAAAATAGTGATTACACCTTTAATATAAATTATTAATACAGCATTTCTGTCTCAATGGGAAAAAAGTAATGCGTTTCCTTCTGTTCCTGTGCATGAGAATGTAAAGAGCAAAGCTTAAGTCAAAGTTTCTCCCTTGTGATACTGATTGTAGAGGGAATCTGGGGAACAAGCTTGATAAAACACCACACTTGGCATTGCCAAGATTAAGTTAAATTAATCCCACCCCTAATTAAGCAAGTTGAATTTAGAGATGTGCTTACAAAGCAAGATACACAGTTTCAGAAATACCATGATGGAATAATTTGTTTTAATCTCGCTGTAGTTGTGGGACTCTGCACTTCTCCTGGTTTATACTCTTTAAAATGATTTAGACATGAAACAAAAAGCAGATTAAGGAAACAGTCATTTTTAGGAATTGCGTAATACTCACTTATTTCCACCACAAATTAAGGTGACATGCAATAAAACAAATAAACAAATATTTCGTATATATAGATGTAAAATTCTACCATAGTTTATATACATAAGCCTTTACCACCATTCAAAATTATGATCAAATTAAAATAACATCTAAAATTTGTGAGTTCTAGTTGCTGAAAGCTCTGTGGAGATATGTGTATGTATTAAAATGGAGGTGAAAGACACAAAATATTAAAGTTCTTGCTTTCAACAGCAAGAAAAAAACAGATTTTTATATAGATATAAATTAAAAACTTAGAGCAAAACATGTTTCAAAACATATATATATTTGAATTGTCAAGTATGCATACTTATCTAAAGCTATTACCTATTTTTACCCTACCACCTCTCCAAAGGGTGTGTAAAAATTGTCTTAAGTGCTTCAAGTTGGTAGCTTTTTAGCTCTACAGTGTGCTTTCACTAATGCTTTCACTAAGAGTAAGAATCTGTTTTATTATCCTGATGATACTGAGGGTAACGTCGTGCAACTACGTGAATAAATAAATCACGTAGTAACAATATTATGCAGTTTTTTATCTCTCTTGAAGTAGCACTTTACAGAGAAGATAGAAGTAAAATTTCACATAGTTTTTAGGCAAATCTAACCTAATAAGTGATTATTTATGACAAAGCAAAGTATATTCAGTACTTTTAATGGCATGCTGCATTCTTTCCCCTTCTTACATCCTGTTCATTCAGAAGAAATCAGTGCATTTTTAATCAGCCTGTTGAGTTCACCTGGTCTATCAAACCAATTCATAAATCTTTCAGTAAGATTTCATACTTTTAATAGAGCTTTGCAAAATTCTGAACAAACTGAAAAAAGAGAGAATTGGACTTCTAGAAATCATCTATTTAAAAGTATAAAACCCAGACCATGACATAGTGGGAGCAGAGGAGCTGTCTTTTGCATTCTAATGTTATAATACAAAAACCAGTCTTAAAGCAGTGCTTTTATTTTTAAATTAGATCTATATGTATTTAGTGCGAATTTGCAAAGTTTAAAAAGATTCATGGAATAGTTTAAGTTGGAAAGTACCTCTGGAAACCTCTAGTCAAATTGCCTATTCACAAAACAGTCAAACAGATAATAACCTCTCTGTTAAAAAGGAAAAAAAAATTAAATGTTTGACCACGTTTGAAGCAAAACAGTGTGTTCTTTTATACAGCTGGAGTTTTGCTTGTTCCATCTTCTGATTGCTATGTTTGTGCTTTTGCTGCACACATGCTTCCTAGAAGAGCTTTTTTCTTCTCTAGTCCTTTTCCTTAAAGCTGCTTTTTGGTAAATTGTTTCTTGGGATTCATTTGTCCCTGGTGCGTTTCTTTTTTAGAACCTTATGAAGTTTCTCTCAGGCTTTTTCTCCAGCCTACTGAGACCTCCCTAAAGAGCATCTCAGCACTAGAGGATATCAACTGATCATCCAGTGTCTGTAAACTTGGCAAAAGCTAACTTTGCCTCATTGTCCCCATCTTTAATGAATATTGAAGTCAACAACCACCCCTGAGGGACACTGCTGCTAATCAGCTCCAGCCTAGGTTTTGGATCATGGACACTCTTTGAACCTGGCACACCAACCTGTTTTCCTTCCATTTCATAGTCCACTTATCCAATCCATGCTTCATCAATTTGGCTACAAAGCCAAAAGAGCAGGAGGTGGGTTGAGCAAGCGTGCAAGCATGCAAGATGACTACTATTCAGGGCAGAAAGGGTAAGGTTATAAGTTTGGCACACACATCTCCTATTATAAAATTAATTTACATAAATGTAACTAAGTGATTAAAAAACCCAAACAGATTGTATGAGAAATTCCTGTGTGGACCCTTAATGTCATTTTCAGCCACATCCAATTTTTTTGCAGAATGATGAAATCTAGTAAGAGCAATATAACATACAGACAATACCAACATCTTTTTCTCTTTGACCCTTCAAGATTGATTGCAAACTGAGTAAGAATCAGCCCCCATTCTTCTGGAATTGCACATTTTAGATAAAGCAGGCAACTGTTTTTCTTGTTTATGGCAAAATTCAAGGCCATAAAAATGGGTAGAACAGAGTTTCTTTCCAATATGGGCTGCTCTGACTGGCCAACACCAATCAAAAGTTTCAGTGCATCCTGTGCTCTCAGCAGGGAGGGATGCACACTAGTATATGACTGGGTTTACTACTTGATCAGTCTAAGTTTACCTTAAGGAATTTTTCTTTTAGGTCTGACCTACATTAAGAACCTTTTCAACCTTTTCATATTTGATGAAATTTTATTCAAGTGTAATCTAGCTATTATCTTACTGTCTTGAATGTAACATTTACAAGATCTTCAAGTACAGTGCAGTGGATTTAATAATTTCATATATTAGTAATATTTTTTTTTTGTAAATTGAAACCCAGCAGCATATTTAAAGATACAAATGGGAGTCATGGAGTCTAAAGTAGAAGTTCTAAGAAATTGTTTGACAATACATAAAAATAATATTTTTCTTTTACTATGAAACATTTAAAATAAATATGTATTTATTTTTTGAGGACTAAAAAAGGAAAATTTTTCCCTTACTTCTGTTCATACTTGTTTGTTTGTTGTTTNTTTTGTGAAGATTTATTTGAGGGGATATTTGTCCCTAGAGTCAGTACTTCCTATGTACAAAAACAATCCCATAAAAATCCCAATAACTGTATAGAGCCAATTATATTTATTTTTATTAAATACGTCTTGGAAAGGAAGGTACTTGGAGGGGAGATGTTTTTTAAGAGAAATAAACTGTTTAGACCAAAATTTGCTATTCAAACACATTATAAATACAAAACACAGACACATTTTGGATGAATAGATTTCTGTCTGCTTGGTATTGCCTTCCCAGAAAGAGTGCATCTGAATTAAATCTCAGTATTGCCACTTTGTGTTTGTGTTATACAGATTGCTGAGCTCAGTGGGACTAGTTCCACAGGCAAGTCTGACATTTGGTGTTTATTTGTAATACATATAACATGTTTCAGTTCTATAAAGTTAGTAGGAAATAATATTTACTTAAATAAATATTGATGTACTTATTTTTGCTTAAGCTTACATATTTTGGTGCATAATATATTTATTATGTTGGTCATGAGGAAAATTATCTTTACATTTTTATACTTTTTGGGGTCATTGTGATTGTATTTTATCTTAATAATAATTCATACTTATGCATTATATACAGCTGTACATTCAGATTAAATTCATTTGTATTTTTGGTAACATTTTCTTTATTATTACTACAAAAGTCTTGTGTTATCGCTAGGTCATGTGCAAAAGTATGAGTGATATGAGTGATCAACGAAATTCACTTCCAAGGTCATGGCTAAATGTTACACCATTGATACATTTATGGACTATAGAATAGTGGAGGATTGAAGATGTGTGCAAGCATACCTTAATCTGAAAACCTGAAGACCTTAATCTGCTCTTAATTTTATTCATATTAAAAATTGCTCTGGTTAAAAGTGCTAAATGTCCAGGGTAATAGAAAATCTCCTCCTTTCTCTATTATATCCTGCAGTGCTTCACAGAACTTTAAAAAAATAGCTAAAAGAAAAATTAGGCACTTTTAATAACTAAAGAAGGTAGCAAACATTAATATTATAATTAGGAAGAGATTGTTGGATTATTTCTCAACAGTTTTAAGTGATTAAGAAAATTTTGAATTTGCAGAGCTTTCTGGTTAGAAAAATGTAACAAAATGGGAAAAAATTGATTGAAAAGATGGGTTTTTTAAAAAAAAAAATTTATATTTCTTTCACTTTGCTGCTAGGTTCTGTAGCCACTGCCTGTCGTGATCCTGGTGTCCCCATGAATGGAACTAGAAATGGTGATGGAAGAGAACCTGGAGACACTGTCATTTTTCAGTGCGACCCTGGCTATGAACTTCAAGGAGATGAGAGAATAACCTGCATTCAGGTAGAAAACCGGTACTTCTGGCAGCCAAACCCACCAGTCTGTATAGGTATGCAGAAAAAAAATTAAATAATGCTTTACTAAAACCAGAAATCTTTATGGAATGAATTACGCTGTTCTAGGAACTTGTTTAAAGAAAATACGTGTACTGCACATCTTAAAAATTATTTTACATCTACCTCTGATAATCATAACCAAAACCTTTCCAGTGTAGTTGTTAATATAACAGTTCTCATCCTCTCCGTCTCAGGGCCATCTCACCTATAATTTGATGATCTGGGACAGAGAAAGCAAATAAATCAGTGTCAATGATTATTATCCTAGGGAGTCTATTCGTGGACAAACATTGTGGGGAGGAACTTGCCAGAGATTACAGCTGCAAGGAGCACCATACATATTTCAAACACTCTCTTTCCTTTAACAAACTTAACTTGACCTTAGCTGTTACAAGTAAAATCTACATTCTATTTGCATATCCTCTGCATGCACACCATCTACCCTGTTCATACATATCTGCAGACAGGTGTTTGCAAACACTACAGTGCTGACTTAATGTCTTGAATATTCTACTTAATGTGTTAAGGTATTATTTTCTCTGTTCTTACTATCCTTACTATGCCTTCCTGTGTAGTGTGAGTTTATGGGCTTGAGGACAAGAACTGTCTAGACTATTTTCTGGATGACTTCAGTAAAGAAATATGTTATTACTCATCTCTTATAATTCTTATATGCAAAAATATGCATTTTATAATAATGTTAACTGAACCTCTGTAGAAAACTAAGTGAAAAAATAAAAGGAATTCTATGGCTCTGGGCCCTAAAGTTAAAATATTCTTCTATCATGCTGGCCTTATTTGCTATTGCTATTTTTAAAATATATGTCTCAACTGAAAAATAATTTCCCTATTATAAAGCAGTACTAGCAGTTTTAATCACTATCAATGGTGAGTTGATGATATTGGAATATAGATTAAAGTAGGTGTGGGTGCTTTGCTGACATTTTGTCCATAGCACACATTAAATATGCATACACTTGTTCTTTAGCTGCATGCATCCATTTATCTAATACTGGTAAGTTCCACACCTCATGCAAAACACACAGAGTAGCAAAAATGCTTATTATGATGATTTATTTGTCCAAATATCAAGCATGAAGTTATCCTCTATTGATTTCCTATAATTATACAATCTTGGAGAATATGAACTGCTAATAGACTAGAGTGTGTGAACCTTGGAGATAAGTGATTTCAAAATTGTGTGTTGTAGCTCAGTACGCCCTCAAGTTCATTGATTTTTTTCTCATAACTTGTTATATATTCATTAATGTTACTTCCATCCCTGTAAATCTAAACTGTGCAATACTTACCCTACACATAACCTCAGCATCATCATGGTTTATCAAAGTTTTAGGGAAAAAAAAAAAATTGATGAAAGGATAAGAGGCAGGAATAATTCCTAAGGTGTATAATTGGACCAAGTTCTAGATCTATTTTATCAGGTCTTTACATGCAAAAGTGTCTTTTCAAACCTCCTAATTATTAATGCTCAAAACTAGTTAAATGTACTTTTTAATTGTTCTTACCTGTGGGAGTGCCTTGGGTTTTTTTAATTCCCTTAGAATTGCCTAGCAAAATTTAAAGAACATCTTCATTTAAAGGGTAATAGCAATGGGAAAATAACAAAGAATTAAATAATGAATCATGTATTTGAATGAAAAATAGTAATTAAACATTCTTCTGTATGAAAGGTGTTCTGAGAAACTATAAATTTGAGAGCATGTTTCTGCCAAAAGATGGATTATTTGCTTTGGCTTATTGCTGTGCTGCATAAAATAGCTACAAGTTTTCCATCCCAAAGATTTTCTGGATCCAATCTTGCTTAGATAGCAGAATCTTAAGTGATTGTATTTGCTTAATTTTCTCAGGGATGACATTAAAAATTCTGGCATGCAAAAGGAAATTTCAGGATTCAGGTTACCTATACATTTAGGAGAAGGATAGACTGTCTCACAGAGATTTCAGACTATCTTCAGAAATTCATGGGTCAAGTTTTTTTTTCTTTTTCACTTTTTCCTTGTGGCTTGGTTTTGCTTGTTTCTACTATTTTGTTTCAGACAAGGTTTTGTTTATCATATTTATATCTATTAAAAAAAAGGTTTTATTTTAAACAGTTAATTCAGTGGTGCTTTCCACAAAATTAACTATATGAAGCTAATATGAAGTAAAAGTTCAGGAGTTGTTTCATATTTCTTTATGATTATTTAAATTAATCTTCAGACAAGATATATGGAAGACTTTTTTTACTGTCAAAGTGGTGAAGCACTGAAGCAGGTTGCCCAGAGAGGTATGTTTATCCCACCCCTGGAAACATTCTAGGTGGAACCGGACATGATTCTGAGAAACATTATCTGTTTAAAGATGTCCCTGGTCATCACAGAGGGGTTGAGCTAGATGATATTTAAAGTTCCATTCAAACTCAAGCCATTCTATGATTCTTTATTATGTCTTGAAAAAAACCCAAAAAACAAAAAACAAAAAGGAAAGAAAAAAAATTAAACCATGCATTCGGTTTCTTTTCTTAAGAAGTAATTCAGTGAACTAATAAAATAAATAAAAGCTAGAAAAGTGTGGAATAAGATTCTTTTTCCTCCTAGATAAATGAAATAGATTCTAAATACCACCCCGCCACTTGTACTTCTTTACACAGCAAAAATGAATGCTGAGATCAGCACAGAGCCAGTAAGGCTCAGTGCTTGCTTACTACTGTGTCTACACAGAGGTTTATAAAGAAGGGCTCACATAACCTACATCTAGTTTTTACTGCATAACATATAAAATATATATCTTTTTCATAGTGTTTGGCATTTGTCTTTCTTTCTACATGGGCTATTATGTTTGTTCAAACTTAACCTCTTATGGGTAATACTGTAAAAGGTGTTCTGTTTGTTTTCAGAGCTGATCTGTCCTCAGTTACAAGTAAGGTCACGACAATAAAAATTTTCTGCACATTAAATTTAGAAAATTACTGAATCTGAAACATAATAATTTAATTAAAACACACAGAGAAAGAAGGTCTATGAATAAGTTTAGAGAAGATAGTAAACTGGAAAAGAAAATATAATCTAGTAACATTTTTCATTAGCTCATCTTAATATTCTCAAGCTATTGTCTTATGAACTGAAAATTAATCTGAAACCATTCTATCTGAAGAAAATTCTGTCTGGGAGATATTCTGCAAAGTTGAAGGTTATGTTTTTTATTATTATTTTTTACTGCTGTTAATGACATAACTTGAAATAAAATATATTGAGACTGTCTGTCTAGCTTAGTGTGCTTTCCATTTATTTCCTTTTTGATATAAACAGACCTTGGTAAGGATTAAAGGGAAACACTGTAAACAGCAAAGGTAACTACTGATGTGTATAAAGAAAGAATTAGTATCTTCTTTCTTATGTAAGAAAGTATCTCCTTTCTTATGTAAGAAAGGAGATACTAATATGAAAATACTCTAGCAGTGAACTAACAAGGAATTAAACTAAATCAAGACCTCAGGAAAGAATCATTAATGCAGACATTGTCAGACTTTAGTCTGGAACAAGGACATAGCATTAGACTTCCTTGTATCATTTGCCAGTTCAGAATACTTTAAAAATATCACCAGACTCATGCAGTTTAGTGGTCATTTCAGTGAAGCCTGGTTAGAGTGAATAACCTAAATATCCTCTTTGGTATTCTTCACAATTTCATTCCTAGGATACGCAGGGAGTGCAACCTAAACCATTAAAGTACCTGAAAAAGAGGAATGTACAGGGTTATACTGAAGAGCATTAGTTCCAGCTGATGAGCAGCCTTTACATTCCATACAACATCACAGTTCCTTTTCTACATGAACATCCACTTCAACAAGGTTACAGAAAGTTACAGTGAACTCTTCTACAATTCATAGATGTGTATTGTTTTGTAATAATTTAATTTTATTTATTTAGAAATTGTGACAAAGGAACATTGAATGGCAGATGTTTTTAGTAGAAGCAATACAAATTTTAATTTTTTGAAGATAGAAAAATTGCAATTATTATCTGTATTGTAAAACTAAGTAAAAGTTTCACATCAAATGAAACGGGAAATTTCTCCCATCTGTTCCCTTGTAGCTAATAGAATTTTTTCTATCAAATGAAAACATCTGGGAAAAATGTTATTGTGATAAAAATTATACTTGATGATTATCAAAAAATGCAAAGGAAATTGTGCTGGGTCTGGAATATATATTTTATGCATATGCTAGCACTGATAATATGTGACACTATTGTGTTCCTAGAGCCAGGCCTTGTTTCTGGTTCTAACTGTTTTTACACAAAATAGTGATTTTATGATTCATCACCAATATTAACACCAAAATGTAAATGAAAGTTCTAATTTTTTGGTTGTTTGTTTTGGAGGGGTTTTTTTAGTTAATTTTGCTATTCATTGCTCCTTTTAATATAAACAGATATGTAAAACATAGAAAGACTATACTCATGTTCTGTGACTGTGGATATGTTAATCTACTTAAGTGTTCTACTTGCTTTACTTGAATTCATAAATGACCTGTTAGTTAATTCATAGAATCATAGATTCTCAGGGTGGTTTGGGTTGGACCATCTAATTCCCACCCTCCTGCCATGTCAGGGACACTTTCCATTAGACCAAATTACTGAAAGCCCCCTCCAGCCTGACCTCAAACAGTTCCAGGAATAGGCATCCAAAAATTGCATGGACAACCTGCTCCAAGTTTCACCACGCTCCCAGTAAAGAATTTCTTCCTAAAACCTGATCTAAACCTATCTTTAAGTTAGAACACTTCCTCCTTGTCCTGTTACTGAATCACCTTTTGAAAACTCCCCCTCCAGCTCTCTTTTTAGGCCCCCTTCAGGCACTGAAAGGCACCATAAATTCTCCTGGAGTCTTCTGTTCTCCAGGCAGAGCAATCCCAACTCTCTCAGACTGTTTTCGTAGGATGTATGTTCCATCTTCCTGATTATCCCTCCTCTAGACCCTTTCCGAAGGGTCGGTGTTTTTCTTGTGTTGGATGCCCCAGAGCTAGATGCATTTCTCATTATATTAGTAAATATTCTGTATATTTCCCTGTAGGTTGAATTATACCTATACATATAATCTTTACCTGTACAAATCATCTTGAATGCAATCACACAGCACATAGAGAGCAACCAGGGGATCAGGCCCAGACAGCACTGGTTTATGAAAGGAAGGTTCTGCATGAGCAACCTGATCTCCTTGTATGACAAGGACACCTGGTCAGCGGATGTTAGTGATCCAGAGTTTAGTAAAATGTTGGACACGATTTCCCACATCATTCTCATGAGGCAACTGACTGTTCATAGGCTGGACAGGAGGCTGGACAGGTGAACTCCTCACTGGGTAGATGCTAACTGGATGGCTGGGCCCAGAGAGTCAGGGTGAGTGGAGTTACATCCAGCTGGTGGCCAGTGACTAGAGGTGTTCCCCAGGGCTCAGTACTGGGGCCAGTCCTGTTCAATGTCTTTATTGATGATCTGGATGAGGCAACTGAGTGCACTCTCAGTTTTTAGGTGTCACTGAGGTGTGCTGGAGTGTTGATCTGTTGGAAAGGCTCTGCAGAGAGATCTGGAGAGGCTGGATCAGTGGGCCAAGGCCACTGTTACAAGGTTTAATAAGGTGAAGTGATGAATTCTGCACTATACCATATAGCACTCCAGGCTTGGGGGACAAAAGGCTGGGAAGCTACCCATTGGAAAAGGACCTGGGAGCATTGGTTGACAGGTGCAAAAATGAGCCAGTGTGTGCCCAGACGTCAGGAAATCCAATGGCATCCTGGCTTGTCTCAGCAAGGTATGGCCAGCATGACATGGGCAGTGATCATCCCCCTGCACTCGGTGCTGGTGAGGCCACACTTCAAATCCTCTGTTAAGTTCTGGGCTTTCAGTACGAAAGATATTGAGGTAATAGAGTCCAGAGAAGGGCAACAAAGCTGGTGAAGGGTCCAGATAACAGCGTTATGAAGATCACCTGAGGAAGCTGAAATTGGGTAGCCTTGAGGAAAGGAGGCTCAGGGAAGACATTCTTGCTCTCTTCAACTGCCTGAAAGGAGGTTGTATTGAGTGTGTTCTTTGTTGCTTCACCCAAGTAACAAATGACAGGATGAGAGGAAATGGCCTCAGATTGCACCACAGGAAGTTTAGATTGTTTATAAGGACAGATTTCTTCACCATCAGTAGGGTTACCAAGCATTGGAACATGCTGACCAAGGAAGTGGCTTAGTCCCTGTTGCTGGAGATGTTTAAAACACATGTAAATGTGACACTTAGGAACATGGTTTTGTGGTGGCCTTGGCAGTGTTAGGTTTATGGTTGGACTCAATGACCTATATGATTCTATAAAAGATTTAAATAACCTTAGAGCTCACAGAATCTCTGCTACAGAAGACATGAGTAATCAATTTACTATCCTAGGCCCAGATGATCACTTAGCAGAACTAAAACTTCCAAAATTGTAAGTCTTTATAAACCTTATCTGGAATCTTTTGAATAACATTTTAAGAAGTTCTTTCAAACAAGATCTTTAGAAAACTTTAATATTTTCTTCTTGCTGCATGAAGTCTCAGATAAGGAATGTTGAAGAACAAAATTTCATTTTACCTTTCTTCTTTTTTTACTGTTTCTTTTTCTGGACTGAACAACATTTGGGAACCTCAAAATCACATAGAAAAATGTGGTTGTTCTATTCTGATTGTGCTTGAAGCTATTGAATTTATCTCTGAGTTTGCAAACTGTGATTGCTTGAATATTTTGCGATTTGATTAGATAGTATATCCATCTTGATCTGAACTACTAATCACTGTTACCTGGTGAAAAGGCAATAATTACATTATCAATGTAAATATCATGTTTCATAGCCTAAGGAGATTCTCTTAGAATGCCTTTAAAAGGAAGTAGAAAGGGGAAAGCTTATCCAGTCAAGTCTTTTTATGTGTGTAGCCAGAACATTTTCCAAGTTCTCAGTATATTCAGAAAAGCCTTGAAATAATGTTCTGCAAGCAAAAGGACACAGATTTCAAAACCAACTATTTCACATAGTAATATTAGTATTTGTTTGAGGCAAAATGGGAATATATTTTGTGTTTGTTTCTATTGAAGCTTTGTAAATACCTCACTTATTTAACTTTTGGAGGACACTAAATGTCAGTGAACAGATTGCTGCTACTTGCTTCTTTGTCTCTTACCTACTTTTCTCAAGTTGGATCTATTTTTATTCACAGCTCCCTGTGGAGGAAACCTGACTGGCTCATCAGGTTTTATACTTTCACCAAACTTTCCTCATCCTTATCCCCACAGCAGAGATTGTGACTGGACTATCAATGTTAATAGTGACTATGTTATATCATTAGCATTTATTAGGTAAGCTGCTGCTCAAAATTTTTAAAGACATGTTTATAACTTTATTATTTGCTTTATTATTATAATTTTATTATTGTTTGGATCTCTGTAGGGTAATATATGTATACTTAATGTGACTATGAAATGGATTAGTAATCATTATCTTTGTTAAAAGTTACAATAAAAATGCCAGAGTCATCAATACACATACAGGTGGACCTTGGAAACTCATTGCTGTTTCTTTAAAAGCATTCTGTTTACACTGGCTAGTGTTGGGGATAGATGGTGCTAAATTTAATTAAGATTCAGTTCCTGAGAAGGCAGCATAGAGTAACTCACTGCAATGTCTGCAACCAGGATGGTCTTTAATGATGAAAACTATTAATAAAACTGTATGTGCCTCCTGCTATGTAGGCAAAACTTCAAAAGTTGTCTTTAAATTTAGTTTTATTAGTCCACATAATTTCAGGATACTCAAGATACTTTCTGATGTTCTGCCTATTCAATGGAATTGTTCTAGAATTTTCTTTTATCACAATACAATACTAAATTGGGCTTAACAGAATTCACAAACGAACTTTTGCTGCCTGCACTGTATGTAACACATGACGTAAATAAATATATCTGTTATATGTGAAAATTATGCATCCCAACTAGGAAATACCTCACGGAAAAGGTAAAAATGGTACTTGTGATGTCCCATCAAATTTAAGTTTTTATGCTGGGTGTTCTATGATAGTGTCTGTATTCTTCTGATCAGTCATGTGATGACTTCTTTAGAGAGGTAGGTTATATAGTTTTCTGTTCTTGGTGCTCAGTAACATAGCATGTGCTTTTGTGAATTCATCATGAGGAAATTAATCATGTAACTATATTTACGTAATTAACAGTGTAATTATTTTTTTGAGATTTCTGAATGTTTTAAGTTGGCAAGGAAACTTTCTATTGTGTACTAGCACTACTTTTGTTGATTTGGCATAATATCATGAGCTCAATATATTTAAGAATATTCTACTTTTAATAGTCTACATTTAGAAATGAGATCTTCTGTCTTGGAAAAACAACAATAACAACAAAATTGCAGTGTGACTCCAGATACTATTAACAGTTTATAAATCCCAAATACTAAATTAAATTAAATTAAAAATTTTAAAAAATCTCAAAATATAGTCAGTTGCTATGAATCTTTGATAGAAACTCAGAAGCTTAGTCTTGTCAAAGTAGATTGCATCTTTACTGAGAATTGCCTCATTTATGACACACAGATGGATCTAGAGGGAGAAAAACTGAATACTCCACTGAGTAGTGTTAAATAGTCTTTTGAGTGGAACTTACTCCAGCTAATCCTTTTAAACTCCAGATGCACTATGGCACTTTAATAATCAAAGCTGTTGACTTTTTACTTTTCCATTTCTTTTATAAGGAAATACTTTTTAAATAATCCAAAAGTTAAAGAAGGAGCTCAATCAGGTCTTCAGTGCCTGACGACCTGATAGAACTCCTTTTTTAACTTTTTGATTATTTCAAAATATTTTATTATGGGGCTACTGTCAAGTAGAGACATAATAGTTTTGATTTTTATTCTTTTACTAACTTCCTTTTTAGAAAATTTTGTATGGGGACAATCCTACAGGTGAAATTGAACTCCCTGCCCTTAACTAAAATTGAGTTTGAATTTAATTAATGAAGTTAGTTAACAAACTATAATTTTGTTCAGAAGAAAATGTGAGGTTTCAGTACCTCGTCTTTCTATTTAAATTGATCATAGGCAAAATGCTTCTTGCTCTCACAGATATGTGAAGATCATCCTCTGGCTCTCTGAATGTGTTAGGCTGGCTGGAAGCTGAGTGCATTGTATCACAAAGTATTTCTGCCAAGCCTTCCAACAGGTCTAGGTTGTTTATTTTTCTAAAAATTTAGAAATACGTTAATAATTTTTTCTCTATTTAAAAATATTTCCTTTTTTTTCTGGATAAGAGGAAGTTATTGTTTCTGTGTTGTGAATCAAAAGAAATAGCATTTCTGTGTTTGCTGGTAAAACACTTCTATAAACCATAGCTTCTGACAGTGGAGGGATTTCTTTTCCTTTTATTAAAACAGTGATATTAAATTTCAAATTTAAGCTAATAAGAGTGAAAATGTTAGGCAAAGTGTATTCCATCTGACATTTCTCTTTTTTGTTCTCTAGCTTCAGTATAGAACCAAATTATGATTTTCTTTATATCTACGATGGACCAGACAGTAACAGCCCACTGATTGGGAGCTTTCAGGATAGCAAACTGCCAGAGAGGATAGAGAGCAGTTCAAATACCATGCATCTGGCTTTTCGGAGTGATGGATCTGTTAGTTTTACTGGATTCCACCTGGAGTACAAAGGTAAATAAAATTATTCTTCTTATATATTTACAAAGTTCAATGCATAAGTAAAATTTTTGGTTTAATTTCCCATAATTTTCTGCCTGGTAACATTTTTGTTTAGTCTGAGAATATGATAATATGAATAAACTATTCATACAAATACAATGTTATAAGATTAGTAATTTAAAATAAAGTTTCTAGTATGATTTTGTTCACCTGTAATGTTGAATGTATGATCCTTTCAATGTTTGAAGCTTTCAGTGCTTGAAATAGGCTTACAAGAAGGCTGGGCAGGTGCTTTTCATGAGGGCATGCAGTAATAGAACAACAGGGAATGGCCTTAAGCTGAAGGAGGGCAGATTTAGATTAGATGTTAAGAAAAAATTCTTTGTTATGAAGGTGGTAAGGCACTGGAACAAGGCACCCAGAAAGGTTGTGGACTTTCCATCCCTGGAGGTGTTCAAAACCAGGATGGATGCAGCTCTGAGCAACCTGATCTAGAGGAAGGTTACTTGCTCATGGCAGGAGCATTTGGAGTTAGATGATTTTTAATGACCCTTCCAACCTAAATTGTTCTGTGAGTCTACAATTCTATGAAAAAGTAAGAGACAGCAATTTGCAGGTTTCAAAAATAATGGTGCAGTGCCATAACTTAATAGCATATATATATAGATATCATCCAGAATTGAATTTATATTTTATTTTAGAGACCATGATTTAGGTGCATTTAAGGTCCTGTAAGATGAAATGACACTCTAGAATCTAGGAGTCCAATACTGAAAATAAAAATTAATTAAGCTAGACCTTTATATGATAGATCACAGATATCCATCCATCTCAGATCTACCTGAGGTCATAGCACAGTAAAAAAGAAAACATAGACTTGCAAAATATATAATCAATAGGAACCTTCATAACTGCCTCTGCATGGCTTGGGAAACAGAAATATTTGCTATTAAATGAATATGAAAATATTCTGTAAAGACAATCAGAAAGAAAATAGGGGTGGTATAGACCGCCTTGGTATTTTCTTCTCCATTTATTCTGAGAGCAATTAGTAAGTGCAAAGGTATAGAAGGGAAAGAATAATGCCCATGAAGCCTCCTTATACTTTCCTACAGTAATTGAATTCTACAAATGTCAAGGAAGTTGTCTCCACAGTATCAGCTAGTCCCGAAAAGTTAAACGTAGGTCTCAACCATGGTGATGGTAAGCCCAGATGTATGAAGTGTTTCAGTTCACTTAAATAATTTTCTTCTTTTCAACTAAATTGAAAAATAATAAATGCAGATGGAAGTGCTATAGGAAGTGATTCAGGATCACAGAACTTCTGAAGAACAAGAAAATAAATTATTTTTAAAGAGGCAAATCTTTTTCTTCTTGTGTCATGGAATCAAAGTGTTCTTTCCACCAGTCCAAGTGTTAAAGATATTTATTAGGGAGACAGTCTTTTCGAATTCTTGTTCTAAGTTTAAACAAGGAAATGAAATGCTGTACTTTGTGAAAGGAACCAATCTGATTTTTATTTAAGCCTCAACATGTGTTATACATGAGGGGAAAAGTTACTCTGGGGTCTATAACTCTGGGGAGGCTTTGCCTGGCAGCCAAGCAGGGCAGAGGAAGCCTGCACGACCAGGCTGGAAATGACTCTTCTTGCCAGGGGACAGATGCCTGGATGGCTGGGAAAAAATCCCGGGAAATCAAGCTATGGGAGGAGCCTTGGCACATAAAAAGCAGTTAACAGCAACACAACTAGGGCCACAACACCCCCCACCTTTTTCTCCCTGCAGACCTGGTTCTTCACTGCCTGTCTGTCCTGTTCCCCCATCCTGCCCTGCTTTTTTCACCTCCCTGAGGCAGCTCAACCCCACAGCACCCCACTGCTTCTCTGTTTCCCAACGGAGCAGCTGCCTCCACCCTGCCTGCACCCTGGCCCTGAGAGCGCAGCTGCTGCAGGAGCACGCCCATGGCCACGGCAGCCTTTTCTTCACTGGTGGGAGAGACACAGCCTGTTCTTCACTGATGGGAGTGACAGCCTGTTCTTCACTGATGGGAGAGACACAGCCTGTTCCTCACTGATGGGAGAGACAGCCTGTTCTTCATCAACGGGAAACACACAGCCTGTTCTTCATCAACAGTAGACACAGTCTGTTCTTCACCAATGGGAAACACAGCCTGTTCTTCACCAAGGGGAGACTCAGCCTGTTCTTCATCAACGGGAAACACACAGCGTGTTCTTCACCAATGGAAAACACAGCCTGTTCTTCACCAATGAGAGAGACAGCCTGTTCTTCATCAATGGGAAACACACAGCCTGTTCTTCATCAACAGGAAACACACAGCCTGTTCTTCACCAACAGGAGAGTCACAGCCTGTTCTTCACCAACAGGAAACACAGCCTGTTCTTCACCAATGGAAAACACACAGCCTGTTCTTCACTGACGGGAGACACAGCCTGTTCTTCCCCAGCAGAAGAGACACGCAGTGGGCTAATGTTCACACATCATGCCCCACTCGGGGTCCCTGCAGACTCACTGCAGCTTGCAGCACACCCTGTGGGGGTGCCAAGGGTACAGCAGTAATGGTCTGTCCCCATGTTCTGTTTCTCTCTTCATCTCTCTTGTCCCCTCTTTGCTCCCTTTTCTGTCCCACTTTGGTAGTAACGCTTGTTTTTCTTTATCACAATAAAGATAAACTATTGCCATGCTTGCACTTTATTTTCATCTCAGAAATATATCAAATACAATCCCCCCCAAATTATCTTCAACAGAGGGACAGGACACTTTATAGTCAAGGCAGAATACTATTTCTAACATTACTGATAGGCCATGTCTGCCACTAAGATGTCTTTCTGTACTTCAAAGACTCACAATGCCTGAAAAATGCTGTAGCTATCAGCACATTTTTAAAGGGACTGAAAATCTAAGTAATGGGAGGATGCAGGTATGTGTTTATGTGTGTATATGTAAGTGAAGGAAGCTGGAAAATGAAATCAACCTTATCCTAATTTTCCCTGTTCACATGAGAGAGTTGTATCTCCTGCTTTTCTTAGAATAATGGGAATATGCATTTCAACATCTCTTTTTGAAAAAAAGGAGACATAAACAGAAGGAACTATTTCAATTCACATAAACATTTCAAGGATTATGAAATTTTGACAGCTCAAAATCCCTTAAGCAGATGGTCAGTTTGCTTAGTGAATTATCCCATTTTTACTGGGAATATCTGATAAATGTTCCTCTGCACTGCTTAAATTAGGTGTATGATAAGAACTCTTACTTGATGACCGTTCCTTGAATCCTGTGTTCAGTTTTGGGCCCCTCACTACAGAAAAGATGTTGAGCATGGAGTATGGACAGAGAACAATGGAGCTCGCTACGGGTCCAGAGTATAAGTTTTAGGAGGAGTTGCTGAGGGAGCTGGGTTGTATAGTCTCCTTCCTTTCCTTGCATTCTCTACAACTACCTGAGAGGAGATTGTAGCGATGAGAGGGTTAGTCTCTTCCCACAATTAGCAAGAAATAGAACAAGAGAAAATGACCTTAAGTTACACCAGAGAAGATTTAGATGGAATTTAAGGAAAGGGAGTCTTTGTGACAGGGGTTGTAAGTCATTGAACCGGCTGCCAGGGATGTGGTAGAATCCCCATCCCTGGAAGTATTTAAAAGATGTGTGGAGATGTGGCACTGAGGGACAAGGTTTGGTGGTGGACTGGGCTTAGAGATGGGTTCAATGAGCTTAGAGGTCTTTTCCAGCCAAAATGATTCTGTGGTGCTATGGTTCTGTTCTATTGTTCTGTAAATAACATGAGAGGAAAATCAGCTTGACTGCTGAGCTGAGATGCTTGGCTAGTATTAATTGTGATTAGCAATGCAGCCAGTATTCTCTTTGTTAACAACCTGTTTGATGGGACAGACTAAATTTATGGACAACATCAGTTTGGAGGGATACATCAGTGCTACTCAAAGGATCTTATGAGGTTATAGAATCAGATTGACAGGAACCCTGAACAAAGCGTTTGGTTTTAGCTGAGTTATTTTTCTTCCTAGCAGCTGGTATAGTGCTGTATTTTGGATTTAGGATGAGAATAACATGGAAAACATGCTGTTTTGGTTGCTGCTGGCCAGGACTTACATTGTGTCAAGGACTTAGCTTCTCATGCTGCTTTGCTGGTGAGGAGCCTGGGGAAGCAGAAGAAGCTGGGAGGGAACACAGCTGCAACAGCTGACCCCAACTTTCCAACGTGATAATCTGGCCTGGAGGATCTTACTTAGGTGCTGTCTGGGCATCAGTCAGTTGGTCATGAGCAATTGTTTTTCATTTACATAACTTGTTTTTCTGGGGTTTTATCTGTCTCTATTTAAAAAATTTATTATTGTTTTTATTGCTATTAATATTATTATAATTATATTTTAATTAAACTATTAAATCATTCTTCTTTCAATCTATAAATTATCTCAATTTAACCTTTCCAGTTCTCTCCCCATACCACTGTGGATCCCACTGAGTGATCAGTTTCATGGTCCTTAGTTGCTGACTCAGGCTAAAACTCAACAGTCTTTTTGGCAAATTGACTTCAGGTCTGACCTGAGTGTGTTAAAACAAAATTGTTTTAAACATTCATTATGTTAATTTGTCACTGGTCACAGTGTTGATTTATTTGGAGTCAGAGTTGTTGTGCTTTTTCTGAGAACTGGGTTATGTAATGGCTTACTTACTTTATATATTCTTCTTTTGTTATCTCTGGGGACTGGATTAAGGATATGACTTTGATGGACTGTGTAACACTGGCTCAAGATAAAATAATTCCTGTTTGTGATACTAATCTGATATTTTTGCTCAGTATTGTTGTCATAGCTATACTTTTAGGGAACCACCTCTTGAAAACTATTAAAAATCACAACCTTTATCTTTTCTCCTCAGAGAACCAATCTATGGGCCAGATAAGGAGGAACACTTGCCCCACTCCTTCACCTTTCATTTCCCCTTCACCTTTTCATTCTCCTCCAGGCTGATTTCAATAGCTCTTGAGAATTTTGAATATCCTTGAGATGTTCAAACCAGTGTATTCATATTGCTATGTCTCCTGCATGTGTTTCAGGTTTTGAGGTTAAACAATTATTTAGGAATACTGCCCAGAGATCCTCCCTGAAGCTGCATCACTACAAGTTACAGGGTACATGGGGAATTATACACAAGTACCATGGACATTGGGCACCTCCAATGGTATGGTAGTTCAGCCCTGAATAAGTGTAGAATGCTGAAAAACTACTAAAATATTTGAGGAAAATATCTGGTCACACTCGCAATTCCAGAAAAATACAAATCATTGCGATGTGCTGGCACCTGGCCCAGGCCTAACAAGCCCTGTTCAACACCATCCACTATCCTCAAATGGAAGAGGTCTCTAGATCTGACAACAAAACAATGGGCACTCTGGCTACTCCAGCTGCTGTGATAGGCCTTGCAACTGAACTAGAGGAACAACCCATTCTGGTAGCAGTCACCCCTACATACAAACAGAAATACTGGATGCAAACATCAGCTTTTTTTGGATAGGAAAGAAACCCCTAGTAAGAAGGGAAAGGGGGAGGAAGTGGATGAAGAGGGCTACTCCAAATGGCCATCACAAGAAGAGGAGGAAAGGAAGAACTCAAACAAGTCAGTTACCATACAATCAGTAAAGAGGCATTTTGGCTGCACCAATGCTTGGTTAACAGAGTCAGTAATCTGGAATCAGAGGGAAAAGTCTGGCACCTGGGATCCCTTTATAGAGAAGGGGGCATTGATTGAAAATGGGTCACAAGCCCTCAGCCTCTGAAGGTGACTCCCTCCGGGCATGAGGAAAAGGTATCCCTTCTAAGAAAATGTTACAATCCATTCAGGCAAATGGACCACCATGAGGAGAAGTATCCTGTACCTGAAGGACTTTGCCATGCTGCAGGTGATTTATGGTGACCTTGATACTGAGCAGTTATCCAAAGATAATGAAGTCCAGTGCAAATGATCCACTGCTGTAAGTTTTTACAGAGCTCAATTAATGTCACTTCATTGGCAGTAGAAACCTGGGAAAACGTGTAGGGACAATCACTGGATAAACTGGATGTGGAGAGAACACAAGAAAGTGAGGCGGAATATCAGCCTCAGTCCTAGAGACATGGGAATGTGAGTTGCAAGTAAAATAAATCACAAAAGGGTGTTTTTCCAGGAAAATGGCTGCTTCAGTTTCCAGCAGGATGGGAGAATGATTAAGAAGATTAAAAGTGAGAGAACTCACGGGTTGACATAAAGGCAGTTTAATACAGAAAACGAGAGCTGTACACACATGGAGAGTGAAATGAGGAGTTCATTCCCATGGGCAGGCAGGGAAGCATTAGGAACACTCCTAAGGAGGAAGTGTTGCAAGGGCATGTTAAAAAGAGAGAGCCAAAGTCTTCTCAGGCACTCATAGTGATAAGCTGAGAGCTAAAGGACTGACAAGTTGACATGAGAGAATTTTCAATTATATATTAAGAAAAAGTAATCACTCTGAAATTAGTCAAACATTGGAACTGCTTGCCCTTAGATGATGTCATTGGAATCCTTCAGAATAATAACTGGACTGCAAAAAGATCTAAGTAATCTAATCAAATTGGCCCTGATTTGCATGGGAGTTGTACTATATCTCTTTCATTCTAAATTTTTCTGATTTGATGAGCTTAAATTTTTCCTACAAATTGTAACTGGTGCAGTTGTGCCCTATATGTACACCAATACTATTTTAAGTGATAATGTACTCAAATTATACTTCATTGGTGGGCCATATTTTTAGGATCCAAATGTCAGACTGACCCACATCCCAGGTCTGATCTGTAACCATGTCTCTGGTTGAGTTTTATTCTCATTCTCTCTCCCTCACTTCATATCTACGTTATAAGGGAGGAAAAGCTTATTAGTTCTATTAAGTTCTCTGGAGAATAATTATGAAATGCTTGCTATAGTTTTGTATATCTATAATATTATCTCCAAGAATTTTCTTATGACTTTATTCTCTGAAACTTTGGGATGGAGCGGTAAATCATGACATTATGGACAAAGCACTTGCTTTTCTGGGCTTTCAATACTGTTTTCCATGCACTGAGATACTAGTTTTCAGCAGGATTTTGGCATCATTACTCTATGTTATTCAACACAGACTTCCAGGTTGCACTTGAGATTGAAACAGATGTGCCTCTGTTTTCAGCCTGTATTTCAGAGCCTTACTTGATCCAGGGGTGTGACAATGTTACCAGAAAAGTAAATGCTGGTTTCTCTGAAGCTTGTTGCAAAATTTTATGTACAGAAGTAATTGACACCTGGTAGGCACAGCCAAAAATGTAACATCATTGTAAGCCAAATCTGAACTGCCTAATTAAAAAAAAAAAAAAAAAAAAAAAAAAAATCCCACCTACTTACAACAGAAAATAAATTTTTAATGCCCCTACTGAAAAAAAGTCTTTGTAATAAAAAAGCATTTTCTCTGATGTTCTGCTAAATCTGTCACTGCCCTTAAGTGTTTTTAGCTTAATGATAGTAATGTTCTTAGGGAAAAAAAAGGGGAAGGGCTACAGGGGTCATCAATGTCTTCTGGTCCTCTGTTGGAGTGACATGACGTCAGTGGTGAAGGACCCTGATGTTATGGGTTTCACTCCTGTCTTTTGGCAGCACTAAAAATTTGCTGAAACAGTCTTGTTCTTTTTTTGACTGGTTCTCAGGCAGATCTGAAGAATCCTTTTGCCTCATTTGATTGCTCATCATACATTCCAGCATATTCAACTAACTTTTTCTACAAGTTCACTTAGCAGTTCCTTCAGTTTTGCAAAAGTAGTTTTAAGATTCTTTGTATTTCAGGCTTTATTTTTCAGAATTGGTATTAAGAAACTGTATTTCTATAGTGACATTTTTACTGTTTAGTCAGCAATTTCAGGAGCCTGTCACAACTATAATTTTGGGGAAGAGAAAATTACAGGGGTGTATTTTTTCCCTAGAGATAATTTGTGCTGTGACAGATCATTCTTTTCTCAGTTTTTGATTTATGCACCAGACATAATAGATTACTTTATTTTTTCTCTCCTTATTTTTTGATCTAGTACTATCTGCTTTATCTGTGTACCTTCTGGAGTACCTTTGAAACATTTTGAATTATTTTTTTATAAACTCAAGAATGATGATCTCACAATAGCAGTTATGAGTCAATAAAATTATGTCAATATTGTTTCAATAATAAGAAGAATTGTATTGATTTTAGAAAATATTAGTTATAATCCTAAATTAAATTATCCTTTTTTCCTCCCTAAGTTTGATAATTTAGACTTGAAAGAATTTGAAATTTGCTCTAAATCCTGCTAGACTTCTCAAATGAAAGTGTGATTGGCTTACATAATAATTATTAATATCTGTGTGATATCTTATAGACTTTCTTGTAAATTGCATCTTTTGACTTTTCATTGTCTATCCAAATTTTTGAATGAGTGTTACTAAGTTTTAGACAACAAACTGCAACTACCTGTATGAATCAATGTGAGTACCTACTTCCTGTTCTTAATGATTTAAGATGTATGGTAATTATTTTTTGTTATCCTGCTGTTTTTCATATCAGAATCATGCTCTATAGATTATATATGCAAATAATCTTTTAATAATTTTTTAAATACATTAGGAGATCTTGCCATTCTTTCAGAAGATGTGAAACTGAAAATTCAAAAGAATTATTCTGTGTTTCCTTCTTCAAATGTAAACACAACATAATTACTTCTCTCAGTAACACTGCAACATAAAAGTGGCATTAAGGGATTTACTAAGTTTGTTATCTTGGCTCTGGTAGTGACCAGTAGTTTATATGTGGCCAAACTACATAAAAGATAAATAAATAATAATTGTTCCTGCTTATCTGTAATTTTTCAGAAATTTCGGTTTAGGTACTGACAGGATCAGATAAAGTGTTGTTTTATAAAAAGCTCTTTAAAAGCCTTCCAGGATGTTCAAATTTCATACTAGTCTTTTGGCAACCATACCTACCCTTAGCAAAAAGTTCCACAGGGCAAATATGCCTGGTAAATAAACTTTTTTTTCATGCATTTGAAAGCTTGTGCTGGTCTTGTAGAAAATTAAGACGTGTTCCTGATTGATTTTCTCGACAACATCCTTAAATATTAAAGAAAGTCTGAAATTTCCATCTTCTGCGTGATAAAATGTATTATTGCAGACTCCATCCTGCACTGCACAAAATAATCTGCTTTACTCCAGCTTCTACCTAATACATTTACTCTTTTTTCCTTAAAGGAAATTACATTTTTTTTCCTAATGTTTTGCTTTTCTCAACTTCCGCATGATAATGTTGTTAATTAGAAGTGTTGAGTATTTATTTTTGTTCAGTGTGTCACTGGACATTGGTATTCACAATTTATAAGTTAAAGGAAAGCAAATATAAAAGTGTATGCATATGTTTGAATATATTTTGATGATTTGAAACAAATAGCTATAAATGATAAAAAATGTGATACATTTAGGGAATATTTTTTCCTCCATTGAGGAATAAATATGTATATGAAAATATTCTATCATACCATATATATAAAAACTCATTTGAGGTTTATTAATTTTGAAGACATTCTTGTTTGCAAAATTCTTATTTTGCAGCAAATTGTTCATATTGATTTTCTCCATTTATCAGTTTTCACACCACAGATTTTAAAACTAGGATGTATTTCTAATGGAAAAATGTCCATATATCTAACTTAATCCAACTACATAAATGGATCAGAATGAATCCTGAAAAAAGAAATGGAGCACTATAAGAATTGTCTTAAGGACAGAAGACGTTGTTTCAGTCATTATATAGTAATTTGTACTGTTGTTAAAATGAAGGAGAGGAAACATTTGATGTTAAATTTTAAAAAGTCTTAAAAGTCTTAAAGTCATAGGAAAAACCCAGGTTCTACAGGGTGCTCAAGAAAGGTGTCAAGAGAACTCCAGGAAATATTTAAATTCTATATTTTTATTTATCGTTGTTATTTATTCATTTTGGATTAGATTTAGAATTATATTCACACTTGTTTCCTCTACAGCAAAACTTCGTGAGTCTTGTTTTGATCCTGGAAATATCATGAATGGAACAAGGCTTGGAATGGATTATAAACTGGGTTCCACTGTTACGTATTACTGCGATGCAGGATATGTTCTGCAGGGGTACTCTACCCTCACGTGTATCATGGGAGATGATGGAAGACCTGGGTGGAACAGAGCCCTCCCCAGCTGTCATGGTAAGAACAGTTTTGCTCATTTATTTTATTTTCATTACTCTTGCTTTGTAATAGGGAATAAACAAGTGAAAAATTGGAAATTATTTTAATAATAGTCTCTTTCAGAAAAAAAAACCTTTTCAGTGATATATGTAATAAAATACGTATGTGACAACTCAGGAAACTATTGATTCCAGTTTTTATTAACACTGGATAAATAGTGTTATTATTGTGAATAGAGCTTATAGTAATGTCATTCTCCATGTCAGCATGTGTTCTTGAATTAACTTACAGCAGAATATAGAGATATATACCATATATATGTATTTAAATACAACAGCAAGTATACTTTGGATGTCGTAATACGTTTGTTTCTTTTAGTAACTACTCGTTTTGAAAACATGCAGATGAAATATTTTGTATATACCACATTACAAGATTTAAATTCTTGGGCCTGTGGTCTGTGAAAAAGTTAAACCTTGAAATGCAGGAAAGATCAAATTCTTTAAACTTTTACAGATATGAACTCTGCTCATTTCAAGATTTGTCTGACTTTAGTTGTATGACCACTGATGGTCTCAAGCATCAGTGATTTCAGATTTAAACTAAGAAAAGATTAATTTTTTTTTACTGATTTCCTAACAGAAATTGATAGCCATTTGCAATTTTAACTTTGGAAAAGTCATATATTCTGTAAGACTGAGCTCAAAACCAACAAAATAAAAATTCTCAAATCAAAATAATATCCAATACTATAAGCATTTGAAGAAGTTCAGTATTTTCATTATCTACAAAAACCATCATAGTACTGAGTTCCAAAACTCAGTGGCATCAAATTGAGACACCAGCCCTTGAAAATTTTTGGAAGTGTGTTCAAACTTCTAAACTCTCTGCATTAGAAGTCATATTTTTTTCTGATTTTAAAATGAGGGATGAATGTTTTTTTTTCTTGGAGGAGTTGGTGAGGAAGGTTGTTATGTACAATAGGGGAAAGATTTCCTCTTTTTGAAAGGTATTTTTGGTAGATAATGAAAGATAAAAAAAATCTTTAGTGACAAAATAATTTTCTCTATCGTGTCATTTATAAACTACTTAGTAATCTTCAAGTGCTGTCTGTTGTAACATTCAGTAAAGGGAGAATGTTTTGCTGGAAAGTACTGCCGTTAAAATAAATGGAAAGTTAATTTTATTGTAAAGGTAGTAGTGGATGTCTGTTAGTGATTCCAACTGGAACATTTTGTTTCCTGGATGAACAAAGCTTTATTTCAAAGATGACAAACCCTGGACTTCTTCAGGATGTGATGGCACAGAATAGATGTTTCCACCTGTTTTTCTTGTATTGCTTTTTCTTCCAGTTAAGAGTCAATGGAACTTTGTACTTATGTTGCTGTGATATATTAGATTATATTTTGACCACGTTTTCTATGCTTTCCACTTTTGTGTGATTTACCTCAAGAAATACAGAACTTTTATATAGATATAAGAAAGATTATATCAGTTAATTGGCTTTAAGTTATAGAGCTAGTAGAAACAGTTTGAGAGCTGAATTTAGCTCCTGAAAACCAATCTCACCTACACAATAAAATTTGCATAGTAGAAATCAGATTCCTCCATTCTGCAGTTTGTATTTTTGTAGCTTCGTTGAAACTGATAGAGTTACAGTGAAATATGATATAAATTACCACCTTAGTGTATAGGGGAGTTTATTTAGTTAGTCAATTAGTTACAAGAAAAAAAATTGAACAGATGCTAAGATCATCTAGGCTAATATGCCAAGGTATTTCACTATGGATGTTAAGGGGATGCAATGAACATATGCAGATGCATTATTAGTATGACAGAGACAATTATTAATTACTTCTCTCAGCTTCAGCAACTATAGGTAATTTTAAATAGTAAACAACAATTTTTAGTAGCAAACAACAATTGTTTTACAGAATAGCAGAAAACCCACTAATGGGAAATCATGTTCATAACTGAATATGAAAACCTTGTTCCTACAAGAAGAAATAATTTACTGGTCACTAAAACATTTTATTACATTTCATTACAATATGTTGTTGAATCCTTGGAAATATTTGAATCCAGGCTTCATAATAAGTCCATCTGTAAGATATATCTAAAAATATCCAATATTTTCAAAACTACCTATGAGAATATGCCTGTGCCTATGATTTATTCACTTTTTGTGTGATAACAAAACCAATTCAGAGAATTTTTTTGGTTTCTTTTGATCTGTATTAACTTATTATGGCTGTTTGAGGCAGCTCAGATCAGGTTTATATCTGAAAACTGTTAGGATAGAAGACAGATATGTACAGAATAGCATAATCTTACTGCTTATTGTTTTGTAACATAGGAAATGCTGACAACTTTTTCATAAATCATTCAACATCTTTTACTTAATCAGAGGCTTTATAGCACATTTTCATGCACTTTTTACATACTGACAATACAAAAAGCTGTTTTTTAAATCTATTTCAAAATTTGAATGAGGAATGAGTTGGGCAACTGCACAAGCCAGGTTATTCCTGCAGTTAATGAAGCTGAATGTTACTGTTAATGAGAGTCTCTTTTTCTGTTTTATAGTTCCAAAGTAATGGTCATTTTAACTACTTAAACAGCATACTTTACTTAAATTTCTCATATGTTGATTTCTTATAAAGCATTTCTCACTTTCTTTTTGAAACAGAATAGCATGTTTGTTTTGTAGAATCACATACACAGTGACCTGAGTACTTAGAAGTAGAATTGAAATCAATTAGGATTTTGTTTTGAATACAAAAATGCTATTTAAATTCCAAGTACTCTGAAAGGTTGATTTTTAATAGCCAAACTTGAAAAATCAATTGAAGGTATTTTGAAAGAAGTTATAAAGGATTTTATTTTATTGATATTGAACTATCTTCTGACAACTTAATTTTTGTTCCCAAGCTTCCATTTCCCATTTTTCACAAAGTTATGTCCATTGCTTTACCATTCCAAGCTTTCCTTTCATATAGTCAGTGGAGAGAGACAGGCTTCTTAAAAGGTTGTCAAGGGGGTTTCAAAGAGCTTGTTAAGAAAGTCAATTTTTCCAGTTGCGTCTGGACTGCATTAACAGGGTTTAATCTGCTTGTATGCTCAGCAGGATATGACTTAGACAGCAACACAGGAAATACTAGATCTACTGAAATATCTGAAGATACTGTTTGGAAGCAGTACTGTTTGGGCTAAAAGCGTACAACAAACTCTATTTTGGAGGGATGTGTGTGTTAAAATTTAGCTGTTAGATTCCTAAATAGAAGAGCAGGTACCTGAGGGTACCTTGACCTATAAACCTCACATTGCAGATCCTTTTCTGTGTGAGCACACTCATTATTCCCCCTCCATGCAAAGGAGACCATTGTACACCAAGAACTATTAAGTCAAAAAGCCAAAATGAGAAAATGTAGCTTCCACACAGTGGATTTTGCAGTAACTGATTAGAGATTTAGTTACCAGTATATACTTCTTGGAGACAGGAGTCTCATTTTTCTGTAAATGTTTGACTGATTTTTTACTGTAACGTACACAATCAGTTATGTAAACAGGAAACAAAATCAGTATCTTTCTTTATGGCTATGCAGACAGCTGGTATTTTGCTGAAAACCCCACAGTTTGTTTTTTGGTGTGTGTGGCTTTTTGTTGTTGTTGTTGTTGTTTGTTTTTTTTTAATGTGATTGACTTAAAAGCTCAGCTTTTCTTAAAGGTGTTCTCTTCATATCAGAAAAAGTTTGAAAATCTTATTGGAAGTAACTATAAATATTAATAATTTGAGAAAGATCGGAAAACAAAAATAAATACAGACACATGCCTATATCCATAGCAAGCATTACTCTCTTTGACCTTTTGCATATACATTTGGAATTCATCATCTGGCTTTACAAAGTCCATTGAATAATAAATGTTGTGTGTAATTATTTCAGGCTTTCATTTAAGAAGTAATAATATCGTAAAATGGTAAGTAAAGTATTAGAAATGAAGAAAGTGTTTAATTGCAAAGATCTTATTAAAATCAGCTGCCAGAGAATCCTAATTCCCACTGAATTTAAGGGATTAGTTAAGTGGAGTACATCATAAAACCAGACACTTTCTCTTCTGTTGAACTAAATCTGCAGCCAAATTTTGGGAGCAGAGTTTTATGAAGGAAACACTACAAGAAGGAGAAATATTTTAAGCTATATAAAATTGGGAGTATTTTCAGCTTTGATTTTTTACTTTGCTATAAAAGAAATTATTTGAAATCAAGCGTATCTATTCAAGCCATAATTTTAAATATGTTTGCTTATATGCAACTGTTAGTTTGAAACAACATCATGAATTAGCAGGGAAAATATAACAGCAACTTTAATATTTTTGAAAGTAATGTGTAAATTATAAAATATGTAAACTAATTGACAGAGTTCCAAATTTTTTTGGCACTGAAAGTATACAGAAAGTACCAATGAAAATATTATTTTCACACAGAATAAATTATGTTAATATATTTCTGCTTTAAAATATTAAAAACTGACCTTCTTTTGTTTGTTTTGAATATGTAAATTTTCTAGTAAAAGATTGAAAAAAACATTTCCTTAAAAACCATAAATTCTTTCATCACGTATTTTGAGGTAGAGAGAAAAACAGCTTTTAGCAGTAGTTTACATAAATATATGCCTGTTCCTGTATTCAGTGTTAGCACCATAGATGCCTGATTTTCTTTGAAGATTTTTCCAAACAGACAAGATAACATGAGGATATTCTGTTCTTAGATGAAAAAATATATCTCTACCATTTAGTTACACAGAGAAGCAAATATTTATTTCCAAAGTCTGCAAGACACTGAATTGGGACAGGATTATGTAGTATCAGTTAATAATCATGATAAATCAATTAATTAATAACTGGAATTAAAGAAACTGATCCAGTCATCTGCACTGGCTAAAGCTGACAAATATCCATATTTCTAACTTAACCTCAGGCAGCAGTTGGAACATCCCCACTCGTGTCTAATAAAACCTCAATAATGAACTAGAAGAAGATTTATTATGTGGACTATGCTGGTGGTTACATCTATAAGACTCATATTTCATTGTTTGCACAAGTTTTGTCATCTCCACTTTGTCTATCACAGTGGAGACTGGGGGAGGACGCTTCTGGGCAGTAGAAAAAACCTGCAATTAAGAGACTGCATTGCTTTAAAATCGAATTCTATTTTGTTTTTCCTTCTTGACTGGGCTACATGTAGCATTTTGCCAGAATATTATAGGAATAGTAGGCAAGGACATTGTCCAGCTTAAAGAGGATAGCTCCCTCTTTTAAATCCCATGTTTCTTGACATTTAACTCACAAGCTGCTTGTGTTACAGCTTTTTTTCTGATGTTACACTCTTTTGAAGGAAAAGTGTCTTCCACAACAGAACTTTATTTCTAATTTTGAGGTATTTGCTGGATCTTTTTCTTGATGTATTTCTCTTTTATACCATAAAGAGTAGTTGTGTGTTAAGTTAATATACAGCATCACAAGGTCATGCAATATACAATCCTGTATTCCTTCTATTGCAAAATTTGGTTTTTGCTATAAATTTAAAAGGTTACAATTTTTTCCATGTTGCACTGCACATTTTATGTTTCTATTATTTTGTTAATCAGTTACTGACTTAGATGGTAGTTCAAACCTTTACTTAGGAGACATGCTAGGAAATACACTGCTTTGGTTTATGGCTGAATTTTTAATAAAATATATATTTTAGACATATTATTTATATTTACAATTGAGAGCAAATATAAGTAATAGAAGGCCAGAGAACATTAATTTCAGTGATATTTTAATTGTTTTCAGTTCAAATGCTGGTGATTCAGTTAACATCTTCTGTTTCATTATTAGATAAAAGTATGGAATTACTAGAGAAACAGCTGGCCTAAAGCAGAGCAGATTTTGTCAATGGGAGTAAATGTGACAATAATATGATCAAAATGTATCTGAAATGTTTATAATGTACTCAAATTAGACATCCTGTGAGGAAAGGAAGAGGAAAATTATTCTTTTTATTTTGTATGGGAAATAATAATAAACAGGTCATTGAAATAGATTTGAAGACAGTAACAAAAAATATTTACTGTTGACTAGGAATCGTAAAAACACCATCTTAGAGTATTATCAGTCAGAATCAAAATCTAAACAGATCACCATAAGAGGTGATGAAACAACACAGTCAAGGACTCTAATAGATTTTAGGGTATGTATTTCAGAAAAATGAAATTCTGTTCAAAAGAAGGTAGTAGAAACTGTGGCAAATAGGGTTTAAAAAAAACCAAAAACTTTATAACCTAATTTAAGCAGTAATACAGTTTTGCAAAGATTAAACAAGTAGAAACTTACTAAAGAGTCAACAGCAGATCAAGGCCAAAACCAATATTTTTGAGGGGAAGGAAAAAAAAAAGAAATTCCTTATATATTATGTTATATTTCTTGTATTATCTTACTGAGGTAACAGGAGATGTAGTGCATTGGAACCATTCCTTTGGCTTGAAGGAAACAAGTCAAAATAAGGAAAATCTATAAAGAGAACCATAGTAGATTGCTAGAATAAGGCAGTCTTTTCTGTGGAGTTCTGAAAGAGATAATGTGAAGCGTTTGAAGTACAAATGTTGACCTTGAGGTTAAATTAGCCTTTCTGTCGAAGCAGTGGGAGGTGATGAACCTGTCAGAAATCTTCCTTGATGATCATTTGGCCAATTTCCAGTCAGAAAATTGGAAGAGATTATTAAAAAAAAAAAAAAAAAAAAAAAAAAAAAAAAAA
>VXBR01005240.1:431370-494789 GCA_013400215.1 Cisticola juncidis
AAAAAAAGAAGAAGAGAAAAAGTTGAACTAGGAGACACATTGTTCTACAAGTTGAACAAAAATCAGTATAACTTTTGGAGAAGAATGTGGATCTTTTTGGGATGTCTTAGAGCTCAACAAGCATATGGATGAAATTACAAACAGTTGATACCATGTAATTGAATTTATAAAGATGTTTGGCAGTGTTCCATGAAAATATACTATCTTTTAAGGGAAAAGCAATACAATGCATTAGGATAATATTTCATTACAAGGTAAAAATTGGAAGTTGATGATGTGATGTCCAGTTCAAAGTTATCTAGAAAAAAATCAATAAAGGAGGGCTGCCACAAAGATCTTATACATATTTTTTCCTATGAATTGTGCTGCCCAATACAAATTCACATAAAATTAAGATGACAAAGTTCACATTATCACAAAATTATATGGTGTAATCATATCTAGAGTCAAATGCATGGAGAAAAGGCACATCAATTTCACTTCTGTTAAGTGCAGGCAAAATGCTAAGAGAAGAAATAACCCTAAGTAGAGGCATGTGGTGATAATTAGATTTTGCTTCTGAAGAATCACAAAATCACAGAATAGGTAAGGTTGGAGGGGACCACAGTGAGTCACCTAGTCCAACCTCCTGCTCAGGTGGGTTCATCTCAGAGCAAATGGCTCAGAATCGTGTCTAGCTAGTACTTCAATATCTCCATAGAGCAAGACTCTGCAAGCACTCTGGGCAATCTGTTCCAGTGTGTAATAACCTGAAAGTCGGAAGACCTTCCTCATGTTTGGGTGGAACTTCCAGTTTCTGCCCATTGCCTCTTGTTCTATTCCTTGGCACCATCAAGAAGAGCCTGGCTCCATCCTCTGTCATCGTCCCTTCAGCTTCTGATAGATGTTGAGGTGGTCCCCTCTCAGTGGTGTCTTCTCAAGGCTGAGTAAGCCAGTTCTCTCAGCCTGTCCTTGTAAGAGAGATGTTCCAGTCCAAGATAAATTACCTTGAAATCATTATTACTAGATTTTTGCAGATTGGCAAATTCTATCTGAATTAAATTTAAGGATTTTTTTCCTCAAGAGCATCCTAGCCCATAAGATATATTCTGATGAGGCAGTGTTAACAAAAATAACAACAAAACCAACAACAACAACAACAAAAATTAAGGTCATATTTGCTTCTTGCCTGCAGATATAGGAGAGTCTATTTCTCAGCACTCATAGTTCAAGGAAAAATAGAATTGGAGTTTTTAAATGTAGTCCTTATTTCAAGGGGGAAAAAAATAACAGTCATAAATTTTTGAGGAATTTAGTTAAAAATCTTTCTTTCTTGTACTGAGAAATAGATCTGTATGTTATGCAGTCTTCAGCTTGGTGATTTGAAATATAAATAAGATTCTCTGGGTTGCTGATCACTAGAGATCCCAGCGACTTGCGTGAAAGCTTCCCAGACAAAAGTTTCATGGGTATTTTTCTTTCTTTGTCTTTTGCCTGTTTAAAATGTCAATTCTATATTATTTTATTTTATATTTTCAATTGGTATTTGTGCTCATGACTGTTCAGTGACCAGTTATTTTGACTGTTGTTCTGTTTTATAGTTATTTCTGACCCTACTTTTCTTTCCTGAGTTTCAGGAGTCCCTGTTTCTAACTTTCTTGATTGGTTTTAGTTACCTCTAATCTGAATGTGTCTTTAATTATGGATAGTGTATTGTTTCAGTGTTTTCCTCTCCCTTCTTTTTCATTTTCTTTAGTTCGTTTTTCTTCAGTGAATTAGAAAAGAGAGAATTTCTGTCTTTTTACAGTTAATTTAGAAGTCTACATTGCAAACCTAAACAGCAGTGTTAGAAAAGAAAGCTGAGATTGAAAGGATTACAATGATCTCAGTTAATTTATCATTAACTATCAGATCTCAAATTTTAAATAGCAGTCATTAAATGTTCCTGCAGTTTCTTTTTTAACTGCTGGTGCACACACTCAAAATATTTAAAATCACTTGAAAACAAAATAATCATCATTTGGAAACCTAAAGCTTCATTCTAGTTTTGTAATAATGTTGGCAGATGATTCAAGAAAAAGCTTATTTTTTGTTTCAGGTGTGATTCACTGCTAGTGCTTAAAAACTCATTTGGGTAAAAGAACATTCTAGAGACATGCAAATAGGCAGTATACAACTGCACAAAAGGGTTTTGAATGGGCCATAGACTCATTTACAGCCTCCCCAGCCCTAAAATGGTGAAAATCCTGTTACCAAAAAAGGATTCAGGAGCTGATATCACATATGAGCTCTATAGTAATAAGTAGATTCCTTGTTCTGTGAAATGTGAGATGAACTCATAAAGATACTGAGTTCTAAGAAAGCTCATAATTTAACTTCCCTCTTGAAATTTTTGTTTTGTCTGCTTAGAGGCTACCATGCTTTCCATTGCATGATAAAAATTATTCTTAAACCAAATAAGTAAAGAAATATCATTGGAGATGAAGAGTGCACAGATGAATAATAAATAATAAATTGGCTATATGTCTTTCAAAAAAAAAAAATAAAAAAGAAAAGAAGTTTCTCATTGAAAGAGATGATTATTTCTTGTGAAGAGATTTGTAAATCCTTAAACATTTTTGATTCATAGTTTCTGATGCATCAATCTCTCAATTCTGCTATTGTAGCTAAAATCTGTTAAGCTTTGTTAATCTCAGATTTATTTTTACTTCTACACATCTGTCATATAATGCTCCTTTCCTCTTGCTATCTTAATGGACTCGAAAGACTCTGAAATGGTCTTCCCCAGAAGACTGCCAATTTTCTTTTCTCTTCTTTTTATTCATTTGGTATGTTGGCAGTTAAATTGTTTTAAAATGATTGTTCATTTTCCCTCAGACATTCCTTAAATATCATGTCAAGTCTGCTGCAGACAGCTGACTTGAAAAACATGTTCAAACTTTTATTTCTGCTGTGGAGACTATAACTCTGGTGTGCTCTTTCAAAGGAATGGAGCTGTGCTGAGGCACAGGCTGACTGCAGAGACCTATTCCATTTATTATAAGCAGAGACTGTTTCACTGCAAAGATCTTTATTCTAGCACAAAAGATGTTAGAAAATATTTTTTCCTATTTAATGGCTCCATTCTCAGAGCTTGCAACTTTAATTCAATTTCATTGGCAAAAGAAAACAAAACATTACTTACATGAAGGAACACAACATTATTAAGTGGGTGTTTCTGCAGTGAAAGGCTCCTGGAAAGGTATCACATGGCATTCTAATGGTTTTATCAACTGGAGCAGTGAGAAACATGAACAGGAGGAGAAATCTCACCATCCCTCAGCTCACATGGGAACACCACAACAGGGAGAACCCAGATCCTGGCCCTTATTCTGGAGACAAACAACAAAAGTTTTCATCAGCTGCACACAATTCCTTCAAAAGTTACGAAGAATATCAATGCATTATACATCATTTAAGATGCCAGAAGACTACACCACACTGGAAATTAATTTAATTCTCTGCTTTCTACTGAAGAAAGCTTTCTTTCAGAAAGCTATCTCTTGCAGTATTAACAGAAAAATGAAGAACTAGGAAAAATAATTGTCTGTAATTTAGCTATTTTAAATTTATTTAAAATTAAAATTTTACTAATGCATCTATTAAACAAGGATTTAAAAATTCCTGTAATTTAAGATTCATTTTAATCTTGTTATTTTTAGTTTTGTTTATTAATGATTAATATATTAACCATATTTATTTGTTTGTTTATTTGGTATCTGATTATGCTATGGAATATTCTGACATTTACATGCCACAGGCCTTGATAATAAATAATTCATGATGTGTAGATCTACCCTGACATTTAAAGATAGAATCATTATATAGAATTAGATTTTGGGTTATAAAATTGGAAATCTGACTCTTCAAATTTCCTTTAATATTCTCTAAGGCTTCGACAATTCAAATGGGAGCACAGGTTTTTTTATTTATGCTTCCCCATTTTACTGCTCATCTAAAAGGACATGAATTTACTCAGATAGGGCAGAAACAGAAATATGTCTAATTTCCAGATAATAGCATTTGTTCAGAAAAATGTAGGAAAAATAAATAAGGGAGAAGTAGTTTTGCAAACTGATAATATTTTAGATATTTGAATAATGGCCAATATTATGAAAGAGCTATCAGATGTGAACCCATTCTACAACACAAAAAAAAAGGAATTTTGACCTTCTGCCACATCTCAGTTTCTATCAAAAATATCATTTCACACCTTTGTTATACTTGGCTAAAATGAGTAAATTTATTTAACTAATTTTAAGTAACACATGATTTCAGCACTTGAGAAAACTATATGGAATTTTTAACATCTCTGTGCACCACAGTTCCCTAAGGAAAAACTAAAAAGTATGACATTTATAATAAATCATTAAATTAAGAACAAATATTGTTTCTAAAATTGGGTTTCCCCTGAATATAGAAGTGTATCTAATTATCAGCTGTATAATATCTGCTTTGTATCTTCAGAAAAACATACAATTTTGTTTAATAGATTTCAAGAAACAGAAACTGAATATACAAAGTTATTTGGCTTTTTTGGCTTTGGTGGTAAAAGTTGATGAACTGTTAAATAAATTTTCATAGAAATAATTTAGTAGTGTTTTAAATTGCATTTTATGTATTTATATAAACTTCATGTATTAACATCAAAAACACTGCTAATTTTTCTGTTGCTTCTCTTTATTTAAAAGAAAGAGGTACTTCTCTCTTGAAATGTACTTTTAAAATGCATCTAATGATGTTTCTCTGTTAATTATTTGCCATACAGATTCCAATCTCTTTGATTTTCTCTTTACAGGACATATTTTATTGGTTATTAATCCTTTAGAAAATTTCAAAAATTGGTTTAGGTTCTTGGGGATTTTGGGGTTTTTGTTTTGTTTTGTTATAAGAGTTGCCTTTAGGTGTTCTCCAGTTTTGTACTTTTTTTAATTCGTAATCTTTTTTCTTTATGAGTTCCTCTTCTAGAAAATATTAAATAGCCCATCATGCTATAGCAGTTCATTTGTGGATTTAGCACTGCCAGCACCAAGAATATTGAACAAACTTCCTTGTAATCTTAGAATCAATTCATATGGATAGATACAGAACCAATTATAATACATACTGTCTCTTGTCTACTTTGATATCCTTAAGCCATTTTGACAGATATTTATATCTCTCTTTCTTCCAGGAATTGTACAAAAAATCCAATAATTTCCCAGAAATATTTATGAGAATATCTAAAATTAATTCATTATACTAGAATTGCTGGCAATTATTTCTCTAATTTTATCTTGATTTACCATATCTTCAAAAAGTGATCAGACTGTCCATGTTCTCATCCTTCTCTTTTGGAGACTAAACCCCCAATATTTTGAAAAAATATTTCAAAGCTTTTATGCTAACATGAAAATAGAACTTGTTGTTGTTGTTGTTTTAAATGGCAAAATCTTGATGAGATATTCTTATTTACTGCTCTTAAATGGAACAAAAATATTACTTTCTATGTCTACATTAAAGCCTATATTAGATATATCTTTTTCCATAACAATATTTCATTGAAACTCAAAATCGGTCTTTGATCTTTTAAGTTTTTCTGCAACAGTTTCCAGCTGCTTTTGATCTTGCATTTCTACATTTGTTAATATTTTTTTAAAGTTGCTATATGAATCTCTTTGTTTGGTTGGGGGTGGGGGGGAATATTTTGTTTAGTTTGGTTATTATTTTATTTTTGTGGGGGTTGTTCATTTGTTTTTAGATAATATTATAATTTCCCCATGTTCTCTTAATTATTCAGGGCCTGCTTTAGTAAATTTTTAAATTGTCAGCTCCTGCTGTCCTCTGTTTTAACCAACCACATTCAAATAGTTTTACATATATTGGCCTGAGTTTCTCTCTCATTTTTTACATTAGTTTTGATTGCACAGTTAAGCTTGGTGGTGAAGACTGAAGAGACTACAGTACAGAAATCTTTTATATTCTTCATTATTTTTTTTTTCTTTCATACTGCTTTTCAGCATTATGATATTGCACTGTATCTCTCTGTATTTTTGATATCTTTTTATTTCTAATGTATTTCTGCTTTTCCAAGTAGCAACTAAAGCATACATTTCTATATCAGGATGTCTTTTACATATTTATTGTATTGTCAAAGCAGCTTTAGGATCTTCAACAGCTTATCATTTACAGACTGATATACACAATAAATACATCTGTAATTTAGAATTTTAAAATAAATGTCTACCATTTTTATATGTTACAGTGTCCTTTGCATTAAAATTAATTTATATCTAGAAAGTGATGTATGAGTCACTTTATATGTCACTGAGTATTTGTTTTCTTTTTACTCATAAACACTACAAGAAATCATTGCAACTGAAAATCTCCTAACTGAACCACAAAGGGTAAATAGAATGATATTGTACCATGAGACCAGGAAAAAGAGTGTCCAATGATTTAATATATGTGGAAGTTTGGGCTGGTTCATTTTCTTCACAGTAGCTAGCAGGACCTGTTTTGGATTTTTGCTGGTTTTGATAAAACCAGGGAGCTTTCATTACTGCTGAGCAGTGTTTACACAGAGCCAAGACCTTTGCTGCCCCTCATCCCATCCCACCAGTGAACAGTCTGGAGGGGCAGGAGAAGCTGGGAGGCAGCACAGCAGGGACAGCTGACCCCAAGTGACCAAAGGGACATTCCGTGCCTTATGGGGTCATGTTCAGCAATAATAAAGGGGGAAGGTTGGCCTAGGACCACTGAGCAGTAACTAGCAAGGTGTTGCTTGCTTGATGGTGAGCAAGAATTTTCATTTGCGTTACTTGTCTTTCATGGGTTACATTCCTCCTTTGTTTTCCTGTTCTTTACAATTTCCACTTTCACCCTTTCAATTCTCTCCCCTATAAGGGGAGATGAGCAAGCAGGACTGTGTAGTGTTTAGTTTCCAGCTGGGGTTAAACTACAGTAATATATTAAATTTTATAAAGATAAATCATGTTGCTAAGTAATTATTTTTCTGAACCTACTTATTTAGATGAATTGAATACTAGATATCTTAGACTGGATTTTGAAACAGTGACCCGTTAGATAAAAAGTCAGTATCCCATTACCAGTTCATCAAGGCATTTTCCCCTCTTTTTCCAGACTTTATGCACAGTTCTTATTTTTTGATTGTATTTGTAGCTGGGTAATCAAATTTATTGTCATGATATAAAGCCATATTGTGTCATTCATTTTTAAGCACTGTTCCACATTGATTCCATTGAGAACTGCTGCTTAAAAATGGATGGTGCAATATGGCATTGAAATCTGCAAATACAGTTAAATTATATTAGATCTTAGCTGTAGGAGCTGGAAAGTAGGTGATCTGAAAGCAAGTAGGAATTAAAAACTTCAAGCTGCATTAAAAAATGTTTAATAGCAAAAAAAAAATTAATTAAAAAAATTAAGAGATTTGAAATTGCTTCTCATGCTTAAGTAGTCCGTTCTTCACTTTTCTTCTTACTAAACTTTCACCTTGTGCATTCTTTCTTTTAGTTAAACTACAAAGGCCTAATGAAAAACATATAAGCAATAAGCATGACTGGGGCTTTTAACACTGTATTGTTTAGCTGGAGGCACAGAAAATTTGACTTTATAGCAGTAGTTAGGCATGGATTATTTGAACCTATCGTTCTGCTGGGTGATTTTCCCTCTGTGGTTTTCAGCTACATTTCTTTTACAACTACTGAAATTTGAGAAAAGATGTCACTCTGATAGTAATGCATTTTATATTGCACTCTCTATTTACTAATACACTGCCATAATGAGGTAGAATGTAGTTCTTTGACAAAGGTAAATGAATACTGATGATCAAGGTGACAAATCTTCCAGATAAAATGGTTGTTAATTTACATACAGAATGGGTGATAGTCTGATGTTTTTGTGATAGGGTTTGTCAAGGGCTACAGGTGATGCTATTTTACAGGGCAAGATACTGTTAGGTTCAGCACACACAGGAACTTTTTGGCATTAATACTAAAAATGTTTCAAGGAAATAGTGAGCAATGCATTAGCACACTGATCTTTATCACATTCTCACCATAGTCAAGTCCCTTGCTCTCCCACTAGTGCTCCATTGCTGACCCTGGAAAGCAGGACAAGGACAGCATACTGCATAACATTTTGGTGAATAAACTGTAATAAGCTAGAGCATAAATAAATACATAAGAGAATGCAGTATTTCAGAGTCTAAGCAAACATTACTAAAAAATAATGAAATACTGTTGGAAAATTACATTAAAAAATATTAGTTGCCTCCTGAAGGTTGGGTTATTTTATTCTGCAGGATGTTTAACATTCCCAGGGGAATGTAAATCCTCAGCATTTGTTGCAATTTTTTTTTTTAACAATTTATATTTGGGAATGTAATGGGTTTGCTAGGTTTTTACTAAAGGTAGACTTTTCAGTAGAGCATAATAATCAGAAAAGTTGATTTTCACAACTTACAAGTCTTCAGCTTGATATTCATAAGGAAACAAAATAAATCATTACACTGTAAAACTGAAACAAAGACAATGAGACCTACTTAGCTGAATTAAGCTTAAGTGACAGTCAGTGGCTCGCATGATAATAGTGGAACTTTTCCATGTATCCAAACAACTTGATGCTAGCTGTTTTCTGGAGGCAAAAATACATGTTTGTATCAAGTTAATGTTTTCAATTCACTGTAGCTATGGTTTCGTGTCCATCTTTGATTTCTGAGCATTAATGTTTAGGGACGGTCAGGATAAAATCTCTTCTTGAAAGGTTTTGGCATTTTAAATTAAACATTTCCCAAAATGCAAGGCAGGAAATACAGTCAGTGAACTCTCTAAGTTTACTAAAGTATCAAGCAAACCTCTTCCTACTCCTTGAGACATTCAGAAATGTCTTGGAGGACTGGCCAGCTGCTATGGGAGATAAATTATTCATTACCTAATGATTTACAAAATTTAACACTTTCTCAGCTTGTAAAGGTCAACTGGATGCTTACATCCTGAGCCATACTAGTTGTTTTTGAGACCCAGGAATGTGAATTCTTGTGAAGATTTAAGAGTCATTACAGAAGCAGTTGGAAAATAAGGGACAGAATAAAGGGAAAAGTAAACTCAGAAAGGGCTGAATGAAAAAATCCAGAATGACAAGACTAAGGAAAGAAATCGAGGAAAGAAATACTTAACACAAGTATTAAGTTCTTGCTGCTGATTATATGTTGCATATGCCAGAGTGACAAATAGTTCATGTCTAACTCCAGTCTGTACTGGAGCAAAGGCTGCAGACAACTCTTGTCAAAAGACCTCATGCCTAAAGGATCCTCACTGGAAATCCTGATTCAGACTCACTGCATCTCTTCTCCCTTGTGTGAACAGATAAATGCCAGCTTCTCTTGTGTGAACATCTATCAGAAATCTCGTGCAGATATGTGCAACTTTCATTGAATTCAGTGTGTAGGAAAAACGTTTAGATGTTTCAGAAAAAATGTCATATAAACATTTTAATTATCAATTGTAAAAAGAAATTGTATTATCTTCACCTTTTAGAGACTTGGAAGTTATTTTAACCATACTTCAATATTAATGACAGCTCTCAGATTTTTGAAGGTGATAGACTTTTTTTTTTTTAATTTGCAAAAATTGTTGAGTTTAATGACTTGTAAAGTTTTATAAGAATTTTTCAATGAAATTATTTTGGGACTTGTTTTTGTACCAGCTGTCATAATACTACCTTGCAAGTATCATTACATACTTTATCTAGATCTGTACATAGTTAAATATACTTTGCTCTGGCTTAAGCATACTAATGTAAGAACCCCTTTTTACAAATAAGATCGCATAAGCTGTAAGAACAAAAAAGAATCAGGGTATAAAAAAATCTTTATTTTTCTTTCAAAGTAAAGTCACACTATATGCTGAGGACTATATTTAGCTCTTAATTTTAAGTATTGCTGTTGTGTACTAGTACTTCAAGTTCCATTAAGGTGGAATTATGTTTCTTTTTGTGTCAATGCCATTGACTTTAGGGAAATTGTAGTTTTACCCTAAATTTGTACATTATTTATATCTCTGATTAGGAAGATGTAAGAATGATATGAGTGCTAGAATGGGACAGTGGTATTCATGATTGTAGCCTAATTATTCAACTCACAAACAGTAAAGAGGGAAATGGAGTTAGAGATAATTTTTTTTTTCAATCTTTTTTTATTCCTTTTTTTAGAGAATTCCTTTTTTTTCTATTCCTTTTTTTAAGAGAAATATTTTAAGTCTTTTGTTGCTTATATTCTTCCATATTCCCTTCTGTTTTACCCAAAATCTGGGATAGAAGATCTTGAGTACTTACAAGCTGGTAAGCAGATCTATTTTTGTCACAAATATTTGCCACATTCAAATAGTGAAGTTTCTTTTCTTTGTGTTTTTCCAGTAACTCATGGCAAATAAGCCTCTGTAAATGAGGTTCAGCCAAGACACTTACAGCTTCTTGGAAAGAATCCCAGTAGTTCTATTATCTAAATATGTTTACACAAGAAGTGATGAATTTCTCGTGGTGGTGGATTGAGGGAAGGCACTGAGATGACTCTTTGAGCCCCAGAGGGCAATATTCCGTGTCCATGTGGTGGTCAGTGCTGACCCGTGTGTCAGGGCGCCTGCCCATCCGCTGTACCGAGCATCACCAACACCTCCTCCTGCTCTGGGTCCTGACAGATCTGCTGAGCTCCAATATTTGTGCCACATCTGCCACACATACACACATGTGCACAAGCAAAAGACCCTACTGTTGACATATTTGAACAGTTTTGACTTTCACACCAAGGCATTACGTCATTTCCAGACTGTGTGCACACTGGAGCAATAGCTGCCATCTGCTCCTGTTTCAGGTACACAGTCTGACAAACCCTGAAGCTGCACCACACTGAAAGGAATCCATGCTAGTGCAAATTGCATAGATCTGTTCTCAAAGTGTTGGGGCCTTAAACTGCTACATTTTAAAGATGTGTTCTTTTCATGGTAAACTCCACCAAACATTTTGTGTGAATTACTAAAAGTAGTATTATAATGTATGATTTGTTGCAACACCAATAAATATCTTGTATTTAGCATGACAAGTCCTAAGATAAAGGTTCTGGAATAAAAATAAGAAAAACATCTTTTTCTTATTTAATACAATTCATGAATGTGTTGAGAAAATACCACAAAAAACCCATGTGTGTTTAACAAATGAAACACTGAGTAGTACTTAATTTATAAATTCACTTCTTAATGGGAAATGTGTCATTAACACTAAATTAATTAAAAATATTTTATAGTCCAGAATAGAAAAAATATTCCAAAGAGAAGCCATAGTTTTGAAAATAGATTAGGGTTAAATCTAACTTAAAGCCCTAAATTACTAAGTCTGTGTGACAAGCAGGTAATAGACATAATTCACTGACACTGACATATGTATGCACCTGTATATCTGATGAAAAAAAGAAGAACAGTTTTCTTGCTTGACATTTTTGAATAATATCAAATAGTAAGTTTTGTTATAAACCTCAGAAAAATGCATTATGGTCATAAAAAGCATTTGTATCTATCTTACATTTTATCAAGTATTATGGCTGTAGTAGCATAAACATGATGTTTCTATGATAAACAAAAGTATGTGCTCATAACTTTGTATATATAAAGTTATAAATAATTGAGATATAAGTAAGTGGTGCATCATGTTGAGTCAAGAAATCCTGACTTTCTCATTTCAGTAGTTGTAGACATTAGCTTGCATGATGAGTGCATTGACATGAGTAAAGATTTAAAGTGTGCAGAAGGCCTGTATGATCTATGCTCTTACAGTATAAAGCATCACATGAATGAATGATAGTTTTGTATGCTGTAAATAATAGCATACTGCATCTAAATACATCATTATTTTTATTAGGATGGTTCATAAATTCTTAAGAAGTAAAAAATTATCTAGAAAACTGCAGAGTGCCATCAATTCTCATTTGATATATGAGAAAATCACATATACTTAGTATGTCACAGGTTGTTTAAATTTCATCCAGTGTAGAAGTGTAATAAAATTTCGTCTAATATCATATACTAACAAACAACAAATGCACCTGTGTGGGGACACTGTGTCGCTCTGCTTCATAATACAATTTAAAATTATTTTTTAGATTATATTACATATTTTAAAACTGATTCTCTTTATTTTCTAGCACCCTGTGGAAGTCGATCAACAGGTTCTGAAGGGACTGTATTATCACCAAACTACCCCAAGAATTATAGTGTGGGTCACAACTGTATTTACTCTATCACTGTTCCTAAGGAATTTGGTAAGTAGGTCTGGTCTCATTCATATATTTTTGTTGCTTGGTTACTTTCAACAATTCTGGATGATTTGTGTGGTTGCTTTTACATAAAATGATTAATGTTAATAAGCTGTTTTAAGCTGATATTTCTGTTAACACTTTTATCATTTTATAGTGCATTATTTTCCCAAAACACCTACATTTGCCTTTATCTTTTGAAATTAGTGCTCAGTATTTTTTTCTCATTGTGATAACTAGCATATAACTTAGAATACTACTGTGATGCTGACCAAATATATTAGTGGTACCACTTCAGGTTTCTTTTCAACCAGGGTCATGTGCTTATGCTCTAGAAAATAAAGCATTGCTCCAGTAAGTTCATGTAAGCAGGGGAAGTTTAAGTATTTGGTACTGCTGCTCTTTTAACCCCTGGCTTCTCCACATCATGAGGCAATGGCATAGTCTTTATTGGCAAATGAAATTAGAGCAGCATGTATCTGCTTGGGTTTTGTAGATTCTCTGAAGCTTCATCAAGGCTTCACTTCCATACTGGCATATTTTTCTGTTGACCAGATGAATATTTTAATCATCTGTCTTCTGTCGCATACAAAGACATTTTATCTCCCTGGATTTATGAATTATTTTATCTCACTTTATTATTAAATATCTATGATAACACGTGATGGTTTTTTGTTCACTTTAAGTCTTGGGAAGCAATATGCCACATACTGAGTATCATTTAAGCTTTATCTAAAGAGCTTTATCTAAAGCATACCCATGCTTTAGATTTATGCTTGGATAAGCAGGACTTCATTCTGACCCACAGCTCAGGTTTCAGTTTGTCAAATAACAGGTGCCTGAGGATGGGGATGGGTATTTCTTAACCTTCCTTCATGTTCATTCTGCAACCATCTTAGCCAAATTAATGATAGTGCTTCAGCTGCTGTGTGTCCATCTGTCATACTCATGGTATCTGAACTCCCTTAATATCCAATTAGCTTATTCTTGTGTATAGTGTAGAGGTGCATAATCTACTACAAAATAAATAGGTTTTTAAAATTATTGTCTCCTAAGTCATGCCTATATCTCTTTATTCCAAAAATATTAAGAAAAAAATTAAACACATTTACACAATTATTGATTTATTTCTAGCTATTATAAGCATGTGCTTTTGACACACATCATTGTTTTTAGATAAACTGTAAAGTTTATATCCTCCCATTTTTATCAAATTTGAAGTTACTGATTTGATATCAGTATAGTGGTAGTTCTTATTATATGAAACAGATGTCAACATGTAAAGCCTTAAAATGACTACAATAAAAGATTCAAAATGTCAGTTCTTTGTACTTCCTATTTTTGAAATTTTGGGTTGAAATGTAGTTTTGCGATTTCCAGAAAAAAAGCAAGATTTTCCAAAACAACACATGAAAATGGGGAAAAATCCCACTGCTCTGCATAGTTATTTGGAATAATTTGACAAATATTGGTTTTCTTACACAGTAAGCATGATAGTGTTAAGGAATTCTGTTTGATGGTTTCACAGTGATTAGACAAAAAATGCTGGTGCAAAAAAAGGTTTATATATGCTTAACATTAGCATACAAGGATTCAGTGACATATTGTGGAATATAAACATGATAGAATATCTAAACTTCTTGTCTGTCCTACCTTGGGATAGAACCTTACTTTTTTTCTTCTTTTTAAATAGTGTATTTTGACAATTAGTTCAGGTACCTGTAAATATATAATGGATCATATTTGATCCACTTTTGTGCATGCAGAAAGCAAAAGTGTATTGAAAGAGAAAGATAAAAATCATATCTGGTAGTAACCACTCAAAATGAGGATGACATGACACATGGAAAAAAGTACCAAAACACATATTTCCATTTTAGCTGTTTTTTTTCCAATGATACTTATGCAGTAATAGGAAGCAGAATTCCTCACAGCCAAAAGCTCACAATTTAAAATTTGCATATTTGAATTGTACAATGGTGTACCATTTTTTTTGTAAGTTATTATATAGATTTTTTTTCCTGACCTGGGCATTTTCTGTAATCTATCATTACTAAAATTATTCCAGTAAAAAACATTAAGAAAGGAAAAGTAATTTTGACAATTGATTTAACTGAAGATTTTTATTCAGTGTAATTATTTGTCTTGGTCTGAAATTTTACAGTATGAGTAATGAATGTGTTTTATCTAATAGCTTTTACCTCTCACTCATCAAAATTTATTTAAGTACAGTTTCAGAGAAGAATAGCCATAAAATTAAAGCTGAGGTCTGTCAGATCAATTTTAGTAAGCAGAAACTTTGTTCCTGTAAATCTGTTGTTTTGGGTCCTGATAGAAGATATCACATTAAGAGTTTCCACTTGCAGTTCTTGGCATGTAGGGATCGCTCACTGACAAGATGGTCACAAAAAAATCTGGCCCTTGTGGAAAAAGACACCAGATTTCATATTCAATTCACTTGGTAGTATGCATCACATCATGTAGATTTGACAGAGATTATTCACAACAAAAAAGAGTCAAAATAACCTTTTTGAGAATGAAGGGATAGTCCAGCAAAGCTGCTGGAGTATTTAATTTGCATAAAGAAAACAGCAACAAATCTGTCGTCTGCTCTATGGCTCCAACTTTCAATGGGAAATACAGCAATCAAATGTGTGATGGAAAATTCTCTAACAATTTTTTTTGGTATCCAATACACTATATGAGAACTTATAACAAAGAACAGTTATAGAAAAAAAAGTGAAAACCTGGTCAATAGAGACAAAACCCACAAACAATGTAATAACATATTCAGAGTGTAGAAGGGAACTCATTGGCCTGGATTAGTTTTTGATGGACTGAAAAGAAAACCTATTTCATCTGCAGCTTCTGAGGTTCTCAAGTCAAAAATTCTGTAGAAAAGTCATTTCAATGTGGACTTTTTCCCAGTGTTTCATTATTCTGTCATGCAGAATCACAGTTGCAATATTTCATACCATGACAGGTTTTAGCTACAAGATAAATGATTCACAAAACACACAGTGTGCCACAGGCAAAATCATTTGTAAACATGGAACACTCAGCTTTTTTGACACTCTCCCACTGATATTTTAAAGTGGTATAATGATTGTTAATTGTTCAATCCTGAAATACAGCTTTGGTTCCAATTAAAATGCAGATGTTTCAGAGTTTTGTTTTTTTTTCTCTGATGGACATGACCTAATTTGTATGCTCTACTCTGTAGAATGGTGTCATCTATACTTCTTTTTAAATTAATACTTTTAATAGTAGAATAGATTTTATATCAGCTGGCCTCAGCAAATGGCTTTCCTTTTTGTTAGAGCAAAAAGATAGATTGAACTTGTACGGTAAGGTGTGGCTTTGAGCTATGCTATCAGAAAATAAATGCATTTTCTCAGTTGTCATAAAAAATAATGAAATTTAAATCAGAACTATCTTTTCCTACATAGAAGCTAAAACATTAATTAGGAAAATGTCTAGATTCCATTTCAATGGAATATAGACAGGAAAATATAATATCTATAGGAAAATATTTTAAAAATCGCAAGAATTTTATTGATAAGAAAGATATTTTGGGTCAAGTTTGCTTAGAATTATGGCAATAAAGGTAGATCCAGTTTGCTCACTTTAAACAGGGAAATTTAGTTCCACTATACTCTTCAATTCCTGAGTAACTGGTTTATATTTACAGACATGTTTATGCCATTTTCAGCTTTTGCTTATGTCTTGTCCTAAATTTCTATGAGATAGATCTGAATTATTCTGTATTAGCAACATAGAAAAGAAGGAAGTAGAACCAAATGGCTGAACTTTGGGATTATTGTGATTATTATTAATAATATCCTTGAAAGAATAATTTTTTATCAGTTACTGGAAGGTAAATCTACAGATTTTATTCTGCCAGTGAAAATACATGCTGAGCAAACAATGGTGTCAATATGTGTTTTCTGTTAGACAGCTCACTGCATCTGCAGTTGTTAGACACCTCAACAGTCATGTTACAGTAAAGTTATTTCAGTACTATTTGATTTGATTACAAACTCAGTTTCCATTTGGAAAGAAAAAGGCAAGGACAGAGAAGATAAGGAGCAGAATGTGACAAATGACAACCTCACATCAAGACGGAATGAGAACCAAATTGTATTTTTGATAATACTCACTGAATTAGAGTAAAACATTTGCTTTAATAACTTGAATCCATCATCACTGCTGTGTACATCTTAATATAATTTAAGAAATGTGGCAAATGCTTATGGACTGAAATTCTTAAAATGTGGAGGGTATAGCCCTCCATCTTAAGTTAAAATGAATGGAAATGTCTGTCTGAATAAGTAGCATCAATATTTTTAAATATAAACAAAACCATTATTGAATTAAGCAATACTTTGCTGAACGGGAGATAGAAATGAAAGAATATGATCTAAAATATTAAAAAGCTGCCATAGGCAGGAATCTGATTCTGCTCCTACCTTCTTTTTTGTACAAGCAACCACTTCAGAATCTGTGAGACTGTACTGTTCAATTACTTGTCAACAAAATGGAGCGAAACCACAAAGACTGCTCCAAATACTTGAGGTTCCAACTGTATAAAGGTCCAAGACACTAATTTCAGTAGAAATAGACAGTGATCCAGCTTGTACCCTGTATTTTATAAAAAGTAAGTCAGCACACCTTTTCTTCCCAAAAAGAGAATGACTTCAAATCAAAATGACTTCCAAGAAAAGGGACCAAATTCATTTATTTACACTTTTTTTTTAATCTAATCATAAAACTATTTTTAAAATCTTCTCTATTTTGGGGGGGTTTTCACAGTTGGGGTTTTTCTTTGTTTGTTTGTTTGGTTTTGGTTTTTTGGGGTTTTTTTTTGTTTGTTTGGTTGGTTGCTTGGTTGGGGTTTTTTTGCATAAACCCATAAAAATCTGACTATCACAGGGCACTTCATATAAAAACTAAAAATATTTTAAAACCATGTATCCTTTAATCCAGAAATTTAATGAAATCCAATTTAGTTGAGTAATTCAGTTTTCTGGTTTGTCTTCTCAGTTTTCTAAAGGATAGAATGAACATCATGGAATACTGAGGATGTACATATTTAGGTTAATAATAGGAAGAAGTACCTGCTGTATAAGTAATACCAACACAGTTCATAGAAATTTCACACTTCATCCTTTTTCTTGGCATTCTTTTAACTCTGTTGCCATGTTATCATATCTCTTAACATCATTCTGGTACTGCAATATTTTCAAAGGATCTTGTACTAGTATCTGAAAATATTAGAATGGTTCTTAGTAAATTCTTGAAACTGAACTTCAAGAGCTCAGCATTAAAAAAATTATGGCAGTCCTTTTCTTCAATTTTCTCCAGTCAGCTAATTAAGCTTCATGCAAAGTTACGTAAGCAGGAGTTTAATCTATGAAAGACTTTAGATACCCTGGCCAGAACTGAGAGATTGTTGCATAAAGGCTATCAGGTAGATACAGAAGTAGTTTTAATCCCAGAGATAAAAGCTTAATAAAGGTAATAACTATATGTAGTTGCTGAATAATTTTTTTTTTTTAATGAATGAATGGAAACTAATGTTTCAGTATGGAAAAATTCACAACATTGGTGTAAATGCTGCTTTCTGTTAATTTAGCTCATTGCCATAGTATTGTTTTGATTTGAAAATTCTCTGGGTGGATTTAAGGAGACAGGTGTCTTTTTATTTGACTCTTTTTTAAATTTAATTTCGAGAGTTAATGAAGAGCACTGAAGATGGTTAAGCATGGAGTCAGGTTACATAGAGCCAGAAGAATATGTAGTTGTGTGCTTTGTGCTTGAAACAAATTAATGCACCTCCTACCACAATAGAAATTTAATATTTTCAATGTTCATTCAATGTGCATTGAATGACTGAGTATGAATTTATTTCCCATTATTATTTTGATTAAATCTGATAAATGAACAATTTTTCTGAAATTTACAATGCATAAAATGAACCATGCAAAGGCATGGTTCATTTCTTCCTTAAAGTAAGAAGATTATATAGCTATATAATGAATACAATAAAAATGTGTGGAATCTGACTCATTGTATTCTGTGCAATTTAGCAACAAAAGAATGTTCTAGTGTTGAGCCAGAAATAAAAAGCTTAGAAGTCTATCTTCTACATACTAAATGGACATGAAAATATTAATGAAAAAATCTTTATCCATAAATGTAAATTCTGGACTTTAGAAGTCAAATACAGTGACAGGATTTGTGTTTTAATCTGTATAATCCAAGTGGGAATGATCTAAATCTGTGAATGTACCTATTCTTGAAGTGTTACCCTTAAACACTGCAGATTTATGTGCACATAAATTTTAGGCTTTCATGCAAAGCAAATAGGTGTGCATACATGCAATTGAATTCTATTCAGGAATAAATTTCCTCTTATTTTAGTTATACACCTAATTAAATAGATATTTAATCTATGGCATTCAGATCCTTACTCTAATCAACAGAGATACATATTCCCATGGTGTGATTCATACCATCTAAAACATCTATCTGCAACTTTTGAAAGAACATAATTTATTTGTAATGTACAAAAATAGTACAGCCTTATTTTTATCATATTTGTTCTGGCAGCTACCATGGATTAAATGAATTAGAAAACATTGCTGCATATGTGATCTCCACCCATCCTGCAATCACATTGTACACATATAACTTCATGATTTTTTCTTATGCATGTGTGGTAAAGGTTTCAGTGAGCAACCATTTAGTGGCTTGAGATTGGATGATTCAAATTCAAGCTATTAGTGATTTGGTGAAGGTGAAAAACATGTTAATATTATTAGTTACTTATTAGTAAGTGCATATGTGACAATAATATCTCTCCTCTTAGAGTGTTAGACACAAGAAGAATTTCAGGTGATGGACTGTATTATGTTAGTTTTTCTACAGGTACAGGAAGCCATGACCTATAGCCTGTCTTCAGAATGAGTACCTAATGGATTTATCTTTCCATCTGAAAAAGGAAAATGGAAGGCAGGATTGCTTATATGCTGGAAATAATTTTCCCGTTTGGGGAGGGACATTAGTGAGCATTAAGTATTCTCTTCTCCAGAATACTTAAATAGGTACCTAAAATTACTATTTTAAATATAAATATTTTTAGAATTTGGTAGAAAAATTGTTGTAGTACAAGAATTTAAGTTATATATGCATATTATGAAATTATTTATTCTTTAATGTAAGAATTTATTCCTTTGAAGAATATTTTGCTACTTTTAACAAGGTTGTGCCAAATATTTTTTTTTTCATTGTATTTCAAACACAGAGCAATAATGCTATTTTTATTTAACTTTTTTTATTTAAATAGGAAAAGTCCAGTAGCAAAATATTGTATTTCAAACATACCTGGTAGATAGTGAATATGTTTTTTATCATAATTTCAAGTATACATGGATTACTGTGCCACAGACTTTCCACAGAATAGCTAGAACTTGCAGTCTAAGATTTTTGGAACAATAGAAGTGAGCATTAGTTTTATAACTATTAGGTTCTGGTTTGCTTTTCTAATTCAAGGACAAGTTTGTGTTATTGAGATGCTAACTGTGTGAATCACAGAAGTACCAGAAGGTCATTTCACATCACTTTCCACTTAACTATGAATCTCCTAGGTTCTGAGAGGAAGAACTAGACAGTTTTATGTACTCAGACTCACAGCTGGGGAGTATTTCATTCATTGCTTCAGTGCTTACTTAACATGCTTGCCAAGTGAGCAGATGCCAATAAAAAAGTCACTGTAGGGTGACATTTAAAGGACCTCAAACTATTCAGAGTATTTTTTAAAAGAAATGTAAAGAATTTGGTTGCTTCATATGATTTGAAGTCACTTTTTCCGTGCTGTTTTTAGATTTTTTTTTCAATAAAAATTATTAGTTTTGGCTCAAATACTAATGATGTGTTTGAATATAATAACGACCAATTAAATATAGACTGCAAAATAGCTTAAGCTATTTAGTTTGACTATAAACACATGGCACTAGTAGAGCTATCTTTTTAATGCCCTAAACCCAAAGTCGAATGATAAGACCACATCTGTGGACTTCAAAGAAATTCACAGTTCCCCAATAAGTAAAATAATTTGACTGTAATATGATTGAATTGATGAAAGATTTCTAAAGACTTTTTCTCTTTTTATTTTTTTTTTTTTTTTATTTTCTAAGCAGTGCGACTCCAGCTGCTCCAAATATTTAATCATCAAATCTTGTTCACAGAAAAGGCTGTTATTAAAAGAGCTGAAATTAGTCTGGGTTTGTGGTTAGTCCAAATATTGGAGGAAAGACTCCATTGCAATCATTGCTTACAATCTTTTCAACACATTATTGTCCCAGGGAGGAGACTAAATGGTGGCATATTTTCTGAACAATTGTCTTTTCTGTTAGGTTTTACTTCTTAGGACGGATTGCAGTACTTTGGAGGGACAATAGAAAAATTGCATCTCCATTTGTTAGGTCATCTTATCATAAAAGTCATATTAATAATGAAGGTGTAATTTTTACTGCTAATCTCTGCATGAATTAAAAAGCTGCTATCTCAGTCTTCAAGCCAGGCCAGTTGTGTGGACCAGACCTTTCTTTCTCTTGGAGTTTGTGTTTTTTTGGTTTCAGTAGTTTGGGGCTTTTAGCTGTGTTTCTCCCCCTCCATTGCATTTTCCTATTCTGTAGCTCCAAAAATCAATAGGAAAATCATCCTAACAGAGCAACTGCAGAAATGCCTGATACATGTTACACTTTTTGGCAATGAGACAGAGAGACCTGGACAGGAAAACATGAAAAATTAGGGTGACCATGGCCAAGTTTTCATCCTGAAATATTCTGATATATTTCAGGGAAGGAGCTCATTAGGATCATAATAGGATCAAGGAATGCAAAAATTTCTTTTACAAAACATCTTTTTGCTTATAAAATGGTTCACTTTTAGGCCCTGTTTACATACTTGTAATCCACTTTTCTCACTTTTCCTCATCATTGTATTCCTTTGATATAAGCCAATTCTCTCTCAAGTAAGATTACCTGTATTGACTCAACTATTTGTCTCCCCCACTGTCTACACAGATACAAACTTCAAAGATTCTGGATTTCTCTCAGTGATTTCTATTTCCTTTGTTTAGAAAACAAGTAAAAAGGTCTTTGCAATCCCCACTATATTTTTCATTGTGTTTTTTCCATATGTATTCCTGACTGCAGAACTGGCGGATTAAAAACAGAACCCTGAACAATCTGTTTTGCTGAAAAATGGAGATGGGGATGTTAGCCATTTTCTGTTTGTGTCCAGGTGTTTATTTGTAGTGATTTTAAAAGAAACTTTCTAGTTGAATTTTAGATAGAAATTAATTGAATCTGTTTGATAAATCAGTAAATTTCAGGAAAATGTGAATAAATTATCTTAAGGAGAAAAATCAAATTTGGAAGTTGGTAGTTGCACATATTTTGAGGCAAAAAAAAATCCCATCTCTTTATAAGAGTTTAGAACTTGAATTGTGTTTTGGGAAGTCATTAAAAGACTGTCCAAATATGGCTATTTGGTGAGAGGAAATTGCTTTGAGTTGTTACATAGTGAAGATGTCAAATTTCTGGTTTTGGGAGCCATCATGGAAACAATTGAAGGATGACAGTCCTCTTGTTTCTGAGAGGTGGCACCTAGGGTATGCCAGCAAGGCAGGAAACTGGAGGAAGACAATATAATTTGATGACTACAAGGGATTCATAGTAAAAGAAGGAATGGGAAGAATGGGAAAAGTAGTATATATATATATATGGATACAAATACATATATGTATTCATATTCATATAGCTATATTTTGTGAAAGGGTAAAACCTCCAAGCCAATGAGACTTTCTCAGCTCTAACTGATTATATGAGAGTTACATGAGAAGAAAAAGGGAATCACAAACTTTGTTATTGACATGGGGTGAGACCTGTGCAAAAACACTGCTCTGATAAAGCACCTGCACCACATCTGTCCAGATTTTTTAAATGTTTGGGATGATGTCAGAGTGACATGAGTGTCTTGTTCTGACTACCACACCTCAAATTCCACTCTAACAGTGCACATATTAAAGATAACATTGGATGGAATACTCTGCTTTTTGCTTTAATACTTGAGGCCTGGAGTGACATATCATTTTAAAATACATATAATGGTGCACACCTGTGGCAGTGTGGCCACACACACCCACTTGGGCTGTTTAGAAATTATAATAGACAATCAGAAATGGACTTCTAAAAAGCCTGTGTTTTGTAAGGTTTCTCAGTATTCAATTACCAAGTCAAACTCCTTTTTCTCCAAGTCATCTGTTCCTCCTGTTCTAATCCTCCTTTCTCCCATTCCCATTTTCTATAAAGGACTATGGATCCTGCAATGACCAGCTGATTGTTATGCAAGATTTGTTTTTTCCAAAAATAAAAAAGTTTCTCATTTAGGTCCTGAAATCCTCCTTAGGTTTTGATTTGACATTTCAGTTATAGAATCAGGCAATATCTGTTGCCAGACTGGCAATTGATAAGTGGTTCTATTTCCTATAAGAATCATATTGATGAAGTCCTGTTTCTCATATTTACTACTATCAAATGGTTGGAATGTTTTTACTTTTTCCTTTTAAAGGTTTCCTTTGTATAATTTTTGCTGATTTTGACTATGAAAGATTATTTCTGTGTTTTCTCTTTTTTTTTTTTTTTTTTTTGCTAGTGTTCCTCTGGGAGTTCTTTAGGGTTTGCCTACTAATGAAAGGAAAAATAATTACTCAAATATTAATTTCATCCATATGATTCAGTAAACTGAAGTGATAATTTGTTTCAGATGAATGAAGTGATTAATCATCTGATCTAAAAATTAACATTTACTAGTAGGATGATAAAAGATAATTATTATATGCAGAAAGCTGTTGTACTTTTAATTAGTAGCTCTAAATTAGCTGAGAGGTGATGGAAGAAACAAGTTTTTTCAAAGTGACTTTGCTAATAAAGCTAGAACCCTTATTCCATAATTAATCATATGGTTTCAGTTAAACTTCGCATCTTAAGTTCTTTTTTATTTTGGCCTAATACTGTTCCATTATTATATTCTTCTTAATATTACTATTGTTATTGCAGTTTCAATTGTCTATTCTTTCTACTATGTGTATTTCTTAAAGGGGTTATTCTCCCTGTAGTCCCTCCCTACGCATTAGAGAGAGACTTAAAAACAAATTTAGCAAGGGAAGACCAGCCTTCAAATTTGGGCACTGTATTTAATTACCTCAATAGCCAATTTCATGTTGTTATTTTTTTATATAGTTTTGTTACATTAAAAAACAGTTCTACCCAGAACTCTAATGAAGGGGTTTGAAAAATACAATTAATTTGAACTTCATGTAATTTGGGTCTTTATAGATAATAGTTTTATGAATGATTTTGTTATTACCATCACAAGGATCATAAACAAAAACAAATTTTATGGACCTTTTATCTCTTGGGATATTCCTTTTGTTATACAGGCTACTGTTAAGAACTACAGGAAAACAACAAGAAGTTGCAGGCGTTTCCTTTCTCCTTCAGTACAGAGACTGTAAGGGAAAAATCAGCAATAAACAAAATTTGGATGTTTTAATTTACCAGTTTCTTTCTTTTCAGAAAATCTTGCTTAGACAGCCAGGTGCTATGAAAGTGTGATTCAGATTTGTTTTCTCAAAGCATATAAGCAGCTGTGTAAGAACACAATGAGGCAGGATTGGAAAATGCTCAAATGCTCAAATGTTCAAAATTACCAGGCTCTTCACATTTCTGTAGTTCAGAACACTTTTGTAGCAGCAGGGCGATGCCCTCCTACTCATGTTCTGCCTTGTCTGACCTCTTCCACTCACATTCTCAATAAAATGGACCAATGAAGTGATGGATCACGTGCACAACTGGTCAAAGAATGTTATTATCTGAGTAGCGGCTTCTTCAGCTTAAAGTAAATGTCAGTAGTTGTTAACTGAACAGTCTTGGATTCTTTTCCTGTTCACACACTATTTTGTAAGAGAATAAAGAAAAAACTCTTTAGGTTACAATTACTGGGCCCAAGTGAAAAGCATTCCACCTAATTGTCGTCCTTTTCAGAGAATCCTGAGTACTTGCACATCATAACAGTAAAGAATTGTCTTTTGTTTAGAAGAACAAAATATCATTAATTATATTTTCATTTTTTTTTTCTCACTACTGTATTGCTAACTGGTGGACTTTCAGAGAAGTGAACACACAGTTTTGCCTCCCTTGATATTCCTCTCAGAGTAGATTTGAAGCCAGAAGTTCAAACTGTACAAAACAGTTAATTTCAAATTAGCTGTTCAAAGCATCATTGACTACTGCCTTGGTAAAATAATCTTAGAAAATACAGCCTGTGCAAAGTAGATGTAAAACATAATTCTCTCATTCTTCTGCTTTTATTTAGGTATACACATTAATCATTGATGGATCTGTTAGCCATTAACATAGACTTAAAATGTGTTGTGTTATATATCACAAAAATACCTAATTTAAAAAAATACTAATGACCAAAGACCTACTTAAGTTTTTAAGAAAGAATATATGTACAACTGAAATAATATAGGAAAATGTCTGCACGCCTTCATTAAAGTGTTTCAGTAGGATATTTTGAAGCTAGTGTACTTTTATATCAAACAATATATAGCCTAATTTATCAGTAGGCTTTCTCCATGCAGCTTTTATTCAGATTAGATTTCTTATTCTCACTCTAGTCAGTGCTCCAGGTCTGTTAACTCACTCTCAGTCTATTAAATAAAATATAATTACTGCCTAGGGCCATCTATATTTTTTTTTGTTGGACTGTTCTACTTCAGCTGTATTATCACTTCAAGCCTCTTTCCCTAGTTTAGAAATGACACTGGCAACATATGAAAAGTGTATTTTTCATGCAAGACATTGAGAATTACATTCTTTCAAAAATTAAACAAAGGAAATAAAATAGTAAGTCAATCAAATTCCACAGTATTGTGATTTGGGAGATTAGTCCAATTTAGTACTCTCACTAAAACCATACTGCCACTTGCTGCCCCATCCTTCTTCTCTCTTGTGGATGATTGGAGATAAGAACTGGAGGCTCAGAAATCATGGTTTGAGATAAGAACAATTTACTGTAAACAGCAATGGGATAAGATCAGTAACAGAGATTGTATTAATGACAGAGGGCATAAGGAAAGAAACAATTCACATGGAAAAACCCCAGATGATAATAGACAGTACCAGATGGCTCTCTCTGCCAGGCTTGCTGGACCTGAAGGAACTCCTCATCAAAGAGCCTTCCTTCCCCCATCACCTGACAATGACATGAGATGGTAAAGAAAAACCTCCTGTCCTGGCCATGCCCCCTCTGGCTACTGCAAAATGTAACCCTGTCCTGGCTGGCACAGGAACAGAGCTCTTTTTTTTTCTTTTTAAATCTTTTTAATTGTATTTTCTTCCACTCAGCAAAAATATTGAATAAGGCACAAAAAAAAATCTACTTTTTATGAAGGTTAGGCAAAATGAGATAAATTCAATGTCTCAGTTATAAAATAATAAATCTGAAGAGTGTTAAATGAGTTAGAATTATAAGATACACATTTTTTTGTCCATAGGGATAAATAAATCTAGATTACCTGTTTAAACAAATGATAATAGATGTTTTAATTTCAGTTGAGTAAAATCAAAACAAATCAATACAGAGAAAAGAAAGTTATAGGGTTTGATGCTTCCTTCAGGTTTCTGTAATAGACAGCAGATGTACACAGCAGTAATTTTTAAATCACTGCAAATAATATGCTCTGTAATTAATAATATAATGTAAAATAACATGATATAACTAGCAAGAAATAAAAAATACTGTTTTAATTGTTTTCCCTCTAGTGTTATGTTGCAGATCCTGAAAGAGCTTTACATGTATGCATGATGATTCAGGCGGGGAGAGAGGGAGGGGAGCTGCAGAAAGTGAGAAGAAGAAAGGGAGGCAGAGGTTTGAGACCAGGAGGAGAATGATAGTTTATGTAATAAAATAAACCCTGCTGATTTTAGAAGAAAGGAGGAAATGTGTTAATTAGGAGAGTTCAGTCCTCTTCTGGCTCCAGAAAAAGTCCTAAATCTCACATTTTAGGTAGAATTATGCTCATTTGTGGTGAAAATGCATGTAGGTTTTTTTTCTGTGCAGTTTAACATCCTTCCTCATGCTGAACTTCTAGTGTTAATAACTGCCCCATCTTTTGTCTCCAAATATATTCCTATTGTCTTTTCATACATCCAGTAAATATTTCCTTTTCTCAAACATGAAATGCAGTAGATCCCATCTCCTTCCTCTCCGAGTCTGAGAATGCAGGAATACAGTAACAGGAGAGAGGACAAATCATCATGTTTCTGTTCAACAGTTCCTGTGTAGAATTAAAACAAAGGAGGAACAGAGGATGGCTTGCAGCTCAGTCTAGATCTGTGTGCTCTGGATTTTTGAGGTCACAGAATGAGAATCACAGCTATTTTCTTCACCTTCGCCTGTGGGAGGAAAATGGCACATGAGAGCTTTAAGAACCAGAACTCTTTCTTGCCCTGCTTTACCTCTTCCTTGTTTGCAGAGAAAATCATTTCTTCTGCCTTTTCCTCCCTAATCATCTGGATGTCATGCCAGGAAATGTAGGATTCTATTTGACAACTCCAGCTGAGACTACCAAAGGAACACAAATAAGTCTTGATGAAAAGCAGATAATTTCAGTAAAGGCTTTTTCCACAGACTTAAAGGAAAGTCTCCACAGAGATTAAGGACTAGACAGTCTTGTAAGTCACATACATTGGGATAACTAGTTTATATTCAAATTAATTCACCCTATTCAAGTACAATTAACTGGCTCATCTATGTGTGGTTTGGAAAACCTCCATCACTTTTATGTTGATCCCTCATATCAATTTGCTAGCAACTGTAATTTGTGCTATACATATGACATTGAAATAGAATTCTGTTATATTTGAGGACTTTCGTAGGTTTGTCTTGTATAGTCGTACTTCTTTATACTGGGAAATCTGTGTAAAGTTTCTATAATTAATCTATAGTTCAGTTGCTGTAGAAAATGTACATAGATATACATATTTATGTTTGTTATTATATGTATATCTGTGAGGGGGGTCCTTTTATCTATTGACAGATTTAGCAAATTTCAGTTATATAATTATTTTCTTTATTTTATAGCTGTTTATTTTTTGTAATATTAATATATCAACTCCATTTATTTTCATTGCTCAGTCACTCAGCACCCCTCTGTCCTTAACTCATGCCAGTGGTTTACACATATACCCCTCTCTAACCTTATTTTGACATCTCATCTGTAGTGCACCCAAGAGATTCATACAGGTGGAACTAGTTTTTGTTTCTTCCAAAGTCAGGAGCACTAGACAACTGTTTTATTCTGTTTCTTTGAAATTAATCAGGATTTACACAACAGGATACTATTAGCAGGGGCTCTAGTTTGTATTCACAAACAATTAATAACTTTCCTGTTACAGCATATGATAAGAAATGTCAACCATTACAGAGAAATGTATTTGATATCACTAAAGATCAGTGTTACAAACACAGACTAGACTGAACGGCCTAAAAGTAACTGGCAGACAACCAAATGTTTGGAAATGTAAGTGGAGAAACATTTTTAAAAAATGAGACCTCTGCTACTGTTTTAGTTTATAAGTGATAGTAGCAGCGCTAACTCAGACAAAGTCAGTGTTATGTCAAACTGAAATATTACACTGAAGAGTAAAATATCAGATCTTCTAATTCTTTGATGTGAGCTGGTCAAAGTTAATTTAAGTTGCCTTAGTGAAAGCAATATTCCTATCCATGAATTCTGTAAGATCATCTCTTTAGGGTATCATCTTTTAATCTTTTCCTTCAAAAACCTTCTCAGAGATTATTGAAATGCTTCTCTTCAAAAAGACCAAAAAACATTTAAATTATCTTGCAGTTTTACAGGACATTTTTCTCAGCAGAAGGGAGCAAACACCTGGGTTTTTTTTTGGTGTCTACATGCCTATAAGTTACATTTAAAATAGTGAGTCAGTCCATCATTTGTATTTCTAGTTCAGTGCGTGACAGTGTATTGCCGGTTCATCCTAAATACAAAGGAAAATTTCTTTTTTCTTGTTATCTGCTGTTTGTTATGAAGCCAAATACTTAAATTGAGGGAGCCATTTAAGGAGAAAAGCTATGTTCCAATAGGAGGGGCAGATAAAAGTTGCAACAGGAGGTAGATGAAAAAGTAGGTACATTTTTAACATTATAGTAAAAGTAAATTTTCTGCTTTTGTCATAGATTAAGGCAGCAAAGTGTCATAATAGGCCTTTGTACCAGAGTTAATAAACATCTCTGAGTTTATTAAACATAATTTTCATTATTAAACTATTTTATGCAAAACTCTTGGCTTGCTGTCAATAAATGCAGAGCTATTTCATAAAAATAATTGATGGACCTTAACTTTAAATATTTCTAGATGCAGATGTTCTATTCATTTATGCATTTTATTTTTTTCAAGGATGTGCCCTGGCTGGTTTGAGATGTCTTGAAAGTGACATCCAAAGGAAATTGTAGAAGTGAAAAATTTTAAAAAATATTGTTTCTCACAAAAAAGAACCCCACTCCTTTCTCCCCTCCTCTTCTTAAAAAAAAAAAAAAAAAAAAAAAAAAAAAATTTTAAACACCTCAAAAAAAAAAAATCTGTAACACCTGCAAAGAAAACAGTTGAAAAGTGATTGTCATTATACTAGTGTAGTCAAATCTTAATGCAAGTGTTTATTTTGAGAATAATTCCTCCCTTTTTTATGACAATGGGCACAAAATTTTTTCTATCATTTGGTGACACTAAGAGGGTCAACTGTAAATACTTGCTAAGTCTTTCTCATTGAGAGAAAGCACTACACAGTGGTTTCCTGCTTTCTAGAATTACACCCGAATCCTGTTTATTTAAAGCATAGATATTCTCCATTGTCATTTATCATTTGGCTGACTGACCATGAACCACCACTTAGCACAGTGAGTGGGGACTCCAGACTTGGGAGTTGAAATGCATGAGAAATTTGCATTTCTTCATTCTTAGTGCATAGTTGTTATCCTTAATCATCATAGAGACTATTCCTCTAGTGAGAGATTTCTCTGTTTTTAAAAGAAGTTTCTCAAAACTATGGACTTCTTCCTCTTTTTTTAATTTTCTTTCTCAAAAAAGAATTAAATAAGGTATTATAATTTCTTTATAGGAGTTTATAGAAAAAAAATTAAAGCTAAATCATAAGCAACGAAAACATCATCAGTGGACCACACATAAACAGATTTTTATGGTTTTTTTTCACTGTGAAATAAAATGTTAATATTTTATTTATTAACATTGTGAGCAAAACTCTCTTTTGGAAATATTATTTAGATGGATGACAGAAATTATTTTTGAAACAGTGAGAAGTTTCTTTCAGAACTCTTCTAGAGTTAACTTCTACAGAGTAACCTCAAATTCTGCCAAAGACCTCCAGCTCTAAAATTAGACCTGTTTTATACCAGAAATGTTAGACACATGATCATCTTAATTTTTCCCAGAGTGAAAAATTAAGTAGAAAAAACCCATTTTAAGTATATTAGAGGAAATTATCTGAACTACCATTTTCAAGCAATATTTTAAGGTATCATTCTTAACAAAACAGTTGATTTATCTGGGTCTTTTCTTTGTTGGGATTTTGCTCAGTTCTTCCAACTAATTTGGTGCAAGAGAAACAGTGAAGTTACTGTAGAAAATAATGACCATGATATAGCTCATGTAGGTCTTTTCCAGACTGAAATAGAGTTTGATTGGAGGCATATGTATGTATTAAGAACTGCAAAGGTAATTTAGGTCCTGTTCTAGTTAATAGGGCTGATTTTCATGTTCCTTTGTCAGTTACTAACACCGATCATTAAAAATGCCGTTTCAGACTTTAAACAAATACCAAAAAGCCTCACTAGCAGGGCTTATATGAATTGCACATTTCAGTTCCTGTAATAGCTTAAACCATGTTAGTCCTTCTGATAGTTTCTTTAAAGGCAAGTGAATTACAACAGTAGTGGAATTGATTTTACACTAAAGCTTACTGATTTCATAAATCATTAGGCATGCAAAATATCCCTACGAAGGGAAAACCCATGGTGAATAATTATCACCTTATTCCACTGTTATCCAGGTAAGTTATCAAGAGTATTTCTTTAGATCAAATAGCTGGCATAATGTATAAAATAAATATATTTTATCCAGGTAAATAATACTTGATCAGTACTAGCATTAATGAAAACTACATGCTACATGTCTGAATTTTGAGTTAGGTTTGACTCTTTATTGGGTCAGTGTAGTGGGTTGACCTTAGTTGGATATCAGATGCCCACCAAGATCCCTTCCCAGAGGAACAAGTGAGAGAGAACGAGATGAAAAACAAATAACAGGTTTAAAGCAAAAAAAAAAAAAAAGACAAGTAAAACTTGGTTTGTGCATAAGCAAAGGGAACAGTTAATCTGAACATTGCTCCATCAGGGAGCAATGTTCAGACACTTCCCAGGAAGCAGGGCCTCGGTCTACTTAGAAGTTTCTCCAGAAGGCAAACACTGCAGGATAAAACACCACCACATTCCCCCTTTCTCCCTTAGCCTTTATATCTGTGCTGCCATCATATGGTAGGTAATAGCTCTTTGGTTAATTTGGGTCAGCTATCCTGGTTGTGTCCCCTCCCCCAGCCCCTTGTTACACTGGTGTTAACACTGGCATTAGCCCTTCCAGCTACCAGTGCAGAGCACAACACTGTGAGGGCTGTAGAGAAAAATGAGCTCTATCACAGTCAGACTCAATATAGTCAGATTGAGTCTGTCAGTCAATTCAGGACTCTCTTTTGGAAGGCTCTGATCGTACATGGCCCCAGAGAGATGAGAAATGCAGGAAGTACATTTTATTTTCAGGGGTCACCCCTTCAAGAAAGTAATGGTGCATGCAAATGATCAGACTAACAAAGGTGGCAAGGACCCTGCACAAGGATGAACAAGGAGCTGCTGATAAAAATTGAACATAAAACAAAATTCAAGAGGTTGAAGCAAGGTCAGATGTTCAATGAAGAATACAAACTCTTGAAACATCTGAAAAGATGGGGTTAGAAAAGTCAAAATCCATGTACAATTGAATCTGGGGTGAAGTCTCTGAAGAAATATGATGCAGAGATACATGAATTAATAAATTTCTTCTTAACTACAGTCTTTACCAGTAAACCAATCTTGAACAATCCCAGAACCCTGAGACCAGCAGAAAAGTCTAGAGTAAGGATGACTTAGAGGAGGAATACGTGACAGAGTACTTAGACAGACTGGGCAAAGGCAAACCCGTGGGACATGGTGGAGTTCATGGGAGGTCAGTTACCCTTGGAAGGTTGTGACAGCTGAGGGAGGTTCCCAAGGGCTAGAAAAAGACAAGAACATTCCTATCTTCAAGAAAAGCAAGGAGAAGGATTGAGGGAATGATAAGCCAGCTGGTCTCACCTCTGTTGCTGGGAAGGTGGCAAAGCAAATTGTCCTGGTCACCTTCTGCAAATATTGGAAACGATCAAGATGCCTAAAAGTAGAGAGTTCACATTGTTCAGCCAAGGGAAAGAAAGGCAAAGGCAAAGGCAAGGCAAGGCAAGGGATAAAAACTGTAAGGAAGGCAGGATGCTGGGTCAAGTTGCCCAAAGAAGTTGTGGTTTCTCCATCCCCAAAGAAATTCAAAACCTGATTATACATGTGCCAGAGCAATCTGCTCTAAATGGCCATCCTGTCTGCAAAAGGGCTGTACTGGATAATTGTGAAGGTTTCTAGTCTCAGTTACTTTCTAATTTTGTGACAGGAATTATACTGAGAATACTGGTTATAATCTAATACTATTTAAATTATATCAGTATATATATATTTTTAAACAGGCAAATGTAAACTCTGTACATGTATATTTCATACTCTAAAAATGAAACTAAAATTTCTAGCAAATTATTTTTGGTCAATTCCATCTGTTGTTATATGCTTTCCAAACTCATTGAAAGTGTCCAGATGTTACAGTGATGAAGGCCATAGAAACATCTAGATATTTAGAGGCATGGAAAGTCTGCTCATCTAGCTCTTGCCTGTTTAAAAGGGAGCTTGCTTGTGCAGACATAATTTGAATTAATGGATTCCCTCACCATCCTAAATTATTGGCAATATTAACATTACACTTGTCCTGGAATTTTGAAAGTAAAAAAAAATCACACAAATGGAAATGTATAAAAAACCCCTAAAGATGTATTTTGTTTATTCTTTTAAGACATTAATAAATCAGTAACTATCAAGATTTCAAGAGGAAGCGTTTTTTGAACCTTGCATTGTTTATCTTGTAAAATAAAAGACAACTAAATGTGTAAGTAAAATATTAAACCACAAAACCCAGGGAAAATATATTTTATTTTAAATAGTATTGCTAGAAAGCATTGAAAACCAAGATGAGCATAAATTCAGATTTGCCCAACTTTAGACATCAAGTTTGAACAGGTGACTTTCAGTATTTCATGATAGTTGACAAGGGATAGCAGTTGGCTGAGTCATTATTCAGAGAATGCTTATCCATCCATTATTAAAAAAAAATTACACCCAAATTTCTGAAGAGATGTGATGTTTATTTGAACTGGATAATAGTTTTCCATTATTTGTTTCCCAAGGGCAGACTATACTGTATACTTACATTATATTTTATCAAATTTTGTTAATTTAGAAGGACTTTTATACTGGGTTAAAATATGTTGGTTATTATTTAAGAAAATTCTTTTTAAACACTAGGAAATAAAAGAATGAACACATACCAAATGGAGTAGACAAAAATGGGCACCAGAAAAAAGGAATAATGAACTGTTCTTTTTTCTAATAATTATTGTATGACATTATGGCAGCTGGTCAGGTATCAATCACTATACATTTTGACATTTTGCAATTTAATTAATAAAAAGAAAGTATCCTGGCACAGGAAAAGGAAGGAACAGGATCTAGCTTATCTCTTCCCTATTGGCTGCAACATATTCCTGCTTAATTTGAGAAAGCAGCTTGACTCACATAAATTGATCATAAAGGGCTCAAACCCCCTTACTTGAGCTTGCTCCTGTTCCATGTTAACCCCTTTTTGGCACTAATTCCTCTTTGTCACTTCTTTTGATGTCTCAGCCACCTCAAATCTCTTCTAAATATATTAGTCTTAGGTTAATGAAAACTTTTGGTTATATTTTTGTCTTTATTTTACTAAGAAATGCACAAAAAATCATGTAAAAAAAAGATACCAAAAATGATACCTGGGCCTTTCTCATTCCAAAGTGACTGATTTTAGGGCATGTATTAGTTCACTTTCTTCAGTGTTATACTTTTAGATCGAAGGGTTCACAGGACAAAGCTAGAGGCAAACCCAATATTAAGATACGTAAAAAACATACAAAAATACCTTGGAATTTGACTCACTATATGATAAAATTGTGGGTAAATATTTTATAATAACCAAATAAAATAGAAATGTAGCTTAACAATTCCGTTTTTACAGCTTTCCCAGGATACAGCTCTTGATAACAGTTATATGTGCTTGTTACGGGAGCTTCAGCTCTTACCTGAATTTTCCATACATAGTTTGAAACATAATTCAGCATGGGAAATAGCAGTGGAAGTCATATTTACTTGTCTGAATGGCAAAATGAAATTCATTGAGTATGAAAAAAGATTTGATAAAAGTAAAAACGTGACAGAAATGATCAGCTGGATTAAAAGCTTGTTAGTTGTCTTTAGCAACACCGAAGAGAAGACTTGAATCCAGATAAATACTATTCTGAAAATAAGCAGAACTATAAAAACATAAACGATTAATTTTCTGGAAACTGAAGAGAAATTATGAAGATAATTCAGTAGCTCACTTATAGTTCCTCTTAAAAATGAACAAGAGTCTTTGGAAGTGTCTCAGAAAAACTTTTGTTTCAAATTTTTATGAATATAACATCCATTCTCTTCCTCCAAAAAGAGGCTTTTAAAAAGTGAAATGAGTAGATGATAAATCATGAGTAAGGAATATGGAACTGCCTTTTTAAAAAAAATCTGTCAAAAAATCAACAATTTGAAAACAGTGTAGTTTTTATATACTATTTTTAAAGTTTTAAGGATATATATTAATGGAAAGAATTGGAGGTGAGAGCTTCATCTTCTATAGCTGAAACTACCAAATTAAGATACTGTAGAACAGTAGGCAGACAAATAGAACCTAGTAGCAACACATTGGAATATTTATTCCAAAATGTCTAACCTGAATAAGGAACAGAAACTGCTTCAGTTTCTCTTTTTAGATGTTCTAGTACCTAAAAATACCTGACTGCTTCCACCTTTGTATGTGTATAGTTCCTAAGTTATTTTCCCCTCCACTGCTTGTGGTGTTGGATATAAATGTTTTCTAGGTACTAGGGTAAGACCTAACCCAAAAAATTGTCTTTTCTTTTCACTGAGTACTTGTATTGAAAGTGAAAACACATGCAATTAAAATAGGCTGTGCAAAACTTTGAACTTAGGTCTAAAAATAAGCCTTTCATTGAGTTGCTCTACTAGAATTACTTAAAAAAATAAAGATTTTTGTGATTCAATAGATGTATTCTGAAAAGCATTTGTTGCCTTCAGCAGTTGCTCATTTATTTCACAAAAGCAAAAATATGTTGAATGATAATATACTTAAAAAAAGGGAAATATCCCATGGTAAGTGGAATTTACAGAGGGTTATCAACAAAATTAATTAATAAAGCAAAGTCTATAATAATATGCCTGGAATTATAAAGGAAAAAAATGACCAGAGAACTTAGATATGTGGGGGAAGGAATTTGAAAGAATTTGAAAGTAGAAAATAATTCAACAGCAGAAAAATTGTTTTGTTCTGTAATTACTAGAATCTTTTAATGATTATATGTATGGCTTCTGTATCTTCATTATCTCTTTTAGATGTATTTTCATCCTTTTACTGTTCTTATGGTATGAAAAATAACCTGCATTCAGCACCAGCATAGCTGACTTAGTTATTTTTAAAACCTACATTAATATACATTTTTTTTCTCCCTCTTTTTGCTCCCCTTTCTTCTTCTATTGTGTTTGGCTTTGGTTTTCTTTTTTGTCTTGGCTACTGGTGCCACTCCCTTCTTTTTTTTCTATTTGGTCAGTTGTTTTTGGCCAGTTTGTGTTTTTCCAGACATCACTCCATGATGTCGTTGAAGTTTATGATGGCCCAGCTCTCCAGTCGTCTTTGTTATCCTCACTCTCAGGATCTCATTCAGGTATCATTTAATACAACTGTCAGTATATCGTTAATGACTTTTTTTAATGAACCTAAAAATAAAATGTAGTCCAAAAATAGAGAAAAAAAGGATTGTCGTATTTGTTTAAATTCATCTCATGCAAATATATGAAATCTATATTTTGAACTGAACACTTCAAAATCTTTGCATTGATGAATGAAATGAAGTAAAGTAATTTTTTAAATTTGTTTGTTTGTGTGTTTCTATCTTTTCATATTTAGCTAATGTTGTGGTTATTTAGGACTTCTTACTCTATACTTTTATGGCTTTATTTAGTGAGTAATTTGAAATAGGTGTTAGATATTTTAAAGGGAAAGAAAGGTATATTTGTGCTAAAGTAAAATTAAATAGATTAACTAATCGATAAACAACAAGACCTGTTGAGTCTATTTAAAGATGTTGGGGGGGGTTAGGGTTTTTGTTGTGGGGGGTTTTTTTCCCTTTTTGGTTTAGGTTGTCTGTCTTATTTTGGGGCAAGGGCTGTTGTGGTGTGGGTATTTGTTGTTATTGTTTTCATTGTTGTTGGTTTGTTGGTTTGGTTTGTGTTTTTTGGGGGGTGTGGTGTTTGTTTCTGGTAAAGGAAAAAATCAACAAATATTCTTAGTTACTAAGATCACTTTTAACTCTTTTCTAGAATAACATAATATTGTTAAAATAAAATATTAAAAGTGCATATATGTTGCAAAATTTACTGAAGCAGAACAGGGTTTGGAGAGCATCATTTCTAGCTGCAAAGATGTTCACATGTGTTTTCTTTACTGAGAAGTGGCTATGATAGCTTTGTATTTTCATTGTTTGAGTAGGTGAATCCCTTCCATTGAGTTCGGGGAACCAGATCACAGTCAGATTTACCTCAGTTGGACCAATAACAGCTAAAGGATTTCATTTTGTTTATCAAGGTAAGACAACCTGGAAAAATGTGTACATTTATTCTGTTCATCATAGTTTGTAAATCATCAGAGAAACAGACTGAGAATGAAGAAGAAAGTAATAGCCTTTTAACAATAGAATGTGTCACTCCTTCTACATGTATTGAAAAATGTTTGAAACTATTCTGTTATCTGTATTTTAAAGCCGATAACAAATACTTAAGAAGCATAAGAGGGATTCCAAATTTAAGAAGACAGTTATACAAAACTGCTGTTTTTGTTTGCTAATCTGATCGACAAATGTTAGATCCATCTGGGTGCTCTAACTGGTTTATCTCTCAATTTAAATGTGAATAGATGTAAATGTTATTATATGTAGGTTAAAAATGCTTTTACTCTTATTAAGATATTTTTCTTGGTTTACATTATTTTCCTTTTTATGGGTCAAGTGGGAAATATTTATATACCAAAACTTGCAACTGCAGTTCATTTTTTCATTATATATAAATCCTCCTGACAGTCAGAACACACATTTAGAAATCCACATGAATAAATGTAAATATATGACACAAAATGTTATTTTGAAACCCTGTATTCATTGAGTATCTCATGGTAGTATTTCTTATAAGTGTCATTTTAGAAAGGTTTTTATTCATTACTTCCAATCTTGGCAAGGATATCCGTGCTCTGCTCTCCTAAAGAGTAACTCACACATCAAAAGTGAGCAATCGCTATTGTGAAGATTCATTTGGGGATTATGGAAATGTTCTCAACTGGGAAATAGCTGAAAGTTTCTTCCAGGCATTTTAAATATTTGTAGTTAATATCTGTATTCCCCTCACCAAAACTAAAATTAAGAATCCACGATTGTTTGTATGTTCACAGCTGTTCCAAGAACAAGTGCAACACAGTGTAGCTCTGTGCCTGAACCAAGATTTGGAAAAAGGATTGGAAATGAGTTTGCAGTTGGTTCACTAGTTCTTTTTGAGTGCAATCCAGGCTATATCCTCCATGGGTCAACAGCAATTAGATGTGATACAGTACCAAATGCATTGGCACAATGGAATGATTCACTCCCTACATGTATTGGTGAGTTCCTAAGGCTTTTCAGTATAATATAACTAATTACTGCTTAAAGTGTAGACTATGCTCTAGTTGAATGTGTTTATTCTTGGTCATTGGTATAGTATTTTATTCTTGCTTACTTTAATTTACTTTCTTTATTATTCAAGGTTAAGTTATATTCTCTTTTCTATTCTAACCTTTCTATTCCATTTCTATTCTAACCTTGCTGTGAAGTCACAGTCATGCACATGCTCTGCTGCCATAATTTATGTGATAGCTGTCCCTCTTTAATCAAGAATCAGAAATATGACTTTGTGCCCTGAATTCTTGCAAGATTAAGATATTTTTACACTGCAGATTTCTAACAAAACATTGCAAGCTATTAGGAAAAACACTACTATATTAAGGATTTAGAAATAGTTGCATTAATATTTTATTACTTGCCAGGAAAAGGCCAGCAGCTTTTCAGATCAGAAAACATACCTCTGGTCTGGTCCTAGTCCCTCTGAGATTAAATTCTTAAAATTAAATTCTTAAATTATTGTGCATCCATTGGTATTTATAAACTGACTTGGACCAACTGGAAGTCTAGTAATTGTAATAAAATTCACACTTTACTTTTCCTGATAAGGAACAGATTTTTTTTATAAAAAATATCATGACCCTTTACAAAAATGGTATTATGATACTGACTCCAGTAGAGAACATAAATAGAAGTTGAGGTGAGTAGATTTAAAGAAAACAAAGAACATATTTTCATTAGGCTGAGGTTTCATCTGCCATGCTAACCAGATGATCGTGCCTGGTAGAGTATGAGTGGTTTTTACTAAATTAAAAGATTATCTCCAAAATACCAAAATCCTTAGCCTTGATAGAGATAAAGGCTAAGTATCAGTGGAGTAATATTGACAAAATATGATTAATCAAGTTTTAAACAAATGATGTTGATTTAGACTGTTCCAGGCATAGCAATAGAACCACTAGATCTGCTATGTCAATAAGAAGGTGAAATATATAGCTGAATCTCATTTAGGCTCATAGATTACAGTTTAATCAGTAAACTTGTGCTACTTTTACCCTTGAATTATATTCCCTTTGTTTTTTTTCAGATATAGCAGCTTGACAAAGTGTTGAAGTCATTCTTTTTGACATTGATCACAATGTATTATTGATATTTTAATATATGATTTAGTCTATGAAGAGAAAGCTATCTGTCTCTAGACAAGCTAAACTGAGGAAGGGTTACAGGCCATCTTCTGTGTGAATATTCCTATGTCAAGAAAGGTGATAAAATGCCTATAAGGTGAAAATTACACTAAACTAAATCAGTTCAATAATTGAAGTGGTAGACGTGACCATGTTAAATTGCCTTAATTCTAGTGAATGTTTTAATATTATATATTCAGATAATAGGCATAGAATCATTTCAGGTCAGAAAAGGCATCCAATATCATTGAGTTCAGCCTCTGCTCAAATACCACCATGTCATCTGCAGCACAGCACTAAGTGCCACATCCCGTCTTTCCTTGGACACTTACCGGGATGGGGACTCCACCACTTCCCATTTGAGTACTTAGCCACCCCTACCATGAAGAACTTTACCTGATGTCAAATCTGAGCCTCCTCTGGCACAGCCTGAGGCAATGTCCTCTTGCCTTTATCACTCCTTGCATGGGAGAAGAGCTCAGCCCCACCTGGCTACAGCCTCCTTTGAGATTGTAGAGTGATAATGTCTCCTTGAGCCTTTTCTACTCCCGGCTGAACAGCCCCAGCTCCTGCAGCCCCTCCTCACATGATGCACTCTCTAGAGCCTTTGCCAGCTTTGTTGCCTCTCTCTGGACTCGCTCCAGCACCCTAATGTCTTTCTTGTAGTGAGGGAATCAAAAATTAACACAACACTCAAGATGCAGGCTGGCATCAACCATTCCGTCTGTTCATCCTTTTATGAGTAACTGTTTAAACACTTCAAGTGGCACTAGCTTTTAATTTATCCATGTTGTTCCAAACAGATTCTATTAATTTTATGCCATGCAATATGTAGCTAAAATATTTATTATTAAGATAAGTTGCATCCTATCTATTTTCTAAATCCTCATATTTGCAGCTCCTGATATCCCTTTAGAACTTAGTGATGTTGCATAGAAGTGATACATTAGCTTTTAATGGACTTGATAAACAATCTCATCAATCTTTTCCTTCAGCTTCTAAAATACCAACACAATATTTGTATGCAGATTAAGATGTAATACTCTTTGTCTCTGTTAGAGCCTCTAATGAAATAGACGAAGTGTGTGCAAGTGGAACATCCAAAAGAGAAGCTTGACAGTACTTAATGTGTCTGTCCTGTTTCATGCATAAGACTTTTATTAATCCGTGGATACAGAGTGTTGAACGCAGTCTTGCAAGGATCTTGCAAATTCTTTGCTGATGCAGTACATCCACAGACTCTGATGGAATAACTCACGCAAGAAGAGAACAGTCAAGGAGTTCAGACTGGTGTTATTAATTATTTAGAGGACCAATATTAGAAAGAATTAATGAAAGAATATTAGAAAGAAAGAATAAAGAACACTACCTTTTTTTTTGTGATGCTTTTTTATCTTTTATAGTAACACAATACATAGCTTTTCAAACTTCAATCTAAGCCTTATAAAATGCTTCATTTTTGTAAGATTGCCAGGAGATAATAGAATGGATTTCATTCTGTAAAGGTCAAATAAATAAAGGGAAATATTATCATGATTCTCTCAGGTAGGAAATTGACATAATTCTAATTTTCTTCTATTCCTTTTTTGGTCAGTTAAAAGAGGTGTTTTAAGATACAAAATTTTATTTTCCTAAAGCATATGTATATTTTTTAATGTAGCATCAATTTCAAAAGTTTTCAGCCATAGTATAAGCTTTTGTAGTAAGTCTTCTCACTTTTGAAGCTTCATACTTCTATTCTTGCCTTATACATTTCCTTTCAGTGCCCTGTGGTGGTATTTTAACAAAGCGCAAAGGGACCATTTTGTCTCCTGGTTATCCTGAGCCTTATGACAACAATCTGAATTGTGTGTGGAAGATCACAGTACCAGAGGGAGCTGGGATTCAAGTAAGTGTAATTGCTATCATCATATTTAGAACTGTTTTTCGTGATACAAAAGGTGAAAAGATCATTTATCTGTACAGTTTTTCTATCTCATTAATGATTTTGAAAATGGACTTTATTGCACATCTTTTTAATTATGCAGTGATTGGAAGTTATAAGATTTTAAAAAAACCTTAAAAAGATGCACTTTTAGCCTTTTACTTAGAAGAATATCACCATAACTTCCAAACATATTTCAACAAATCACTGACTCCTTATAAGCCAAGAGAAATAGAGAGCCTTCCTAGGAATTCTTTTTTGTTCTCCCCAGATCTACGTATCTCCTTTAACATAGTGAAATTAAGTGAGTTGCTTTCAAGGACAAGTTATATATGTTCTCCTAGAAACTCTGCTATTTATGTTTATGGAAGTTCAATGGGATGTAAAGGTGTTTCGGTGTGTTTCAACTTGAGTTGGGAATTTATTCTTTAAAATAGTTTCAGAGTTCTTGCTTACTTACTTAGATAAAGAACTTTGTAGAACACACAGTAGGAAAGTATTCATTAAGCTTGGTCATGTATATCTCTGGAGTTCACTAAAGAAACTGGCAGAAATATGGTTATTTTACAGTTGAATTTAATAAATTAGGACTTGTAAGCATCATCTGAACAAATTCCTAGCAAAACACACATCAAGAAATCATGATAACAACTTTTCTATGTCTGTCCTAGTTCAAAATATAACTGTGTAGAAAATGAATAAAGACGTCAGTTTATGTAGGTAAAGACTTAATAAAGAAAATCAGAAAAATGTTGACAGTGTTTTAAAGCTTTTCAGTAAATTTAATTGCAGAGGTTTTTATAATATTTAATAGTCTAAATCAGTTTTGAGGCTGATTTTGAGGAACACTACTTGATTTAAGCAGTTGACCAGGACAGCTGACAGGACACTTTATTCTGTGCATTTCTTATACTAAGAAGATAGTTCAGAGGATTTAAATTAGGCAGTTACTCTCCTCCTGACTTAGGCCATCACTGTTGCTTTTTTGAAGTGCTTATCTCTTATCATAGGCTGCATTTTTCAGATTAATTACTGATGTGATTAAATTACTAACTTCGATTTCAATTTAGGTTTTTAATCCTTGTGGTATTCTTCTGTCCCAGAGTCGTAATTTAAAAAAAGAAAAAAAAAAAAAGATTTTTTTTCTGTCTCCAAGAATCTGAAGAGTGCTAACAGTCAGGGCCTCTTCACTGCTTAAGAAAAATAAATCCTTTGACTATAGTATCTTACCAAATTTTTTTCAAAAATAGGTACAGTATTTGAGGCGCCCATCCAAGAAATAGTCAAACTGAACATTCATTTTATGTAGAACAAGGTCCAAGTCATATATTTCACATAAAAAAATGACTTCATTTCTTGGTTTTACTGGAACTGGTCTATATTTCTTCTGTTGAAACTGTTCCATTCTAGGGACAAAAAAAAAATGAGGCAAAAGAAACATTATTCTCTAACTTAATGACTAAGGTACCCCTTATCTGAGTGTGATTGGGGTTTCATCATGCCTCTGCCTTTTTTAAAGCTTTTCAGTAAACAGTTAAACAGAAAGGTAACACCAGAAACTCTGCCCTACTAAACAGGAACAAGAATCTGATATTTCTCTACTTTTTAAGGTGTGATTTCACTATATGAGAGCAGGTATAGGCTCCCTTTTGCAGTTTATCTCCTTACCACTTTGCATCTCCCTATGAGTGGAAGAATATTGTCACCTCTGGAAGAAATGAAGTGACTATTCTGCCTTTGGTTTGTAGCATGCTGGTGACTGCTCCTCCTCAGGAGATGAGTTGGTGATGAAGTAACCAAACACAGCAGTTTTCTCCTACCTGGAGGTAGAATTTAGAACAGCAAAGTACATGAAACAACACACATCACTGTGGGACTAGTTTAGTCCTGGGGAAACTAGAGAGAAAAAACCTGTAGTAATTGAAAATACCATGTTTCATCTTCTCCTCAATGTCCTCCAAACAAGAGAATCACATTCTATACTCATCTGATTTTCATGGCCGTGTGACTCTTGACAGAGGTAATATGTGGTTGTCACTAAGGGTTGCAGGATTTTTAGCTTGAATTGTCAGTCAAATAAAAATAGTTGCCATTTTATGTACTTAATGATGATTTTCCATTCTCTTTGACAAGGAGAGCAGGACAGTGTTTCAAAACTGAAAGCAACAGAGACTATAATTTGGAGTCATCTTTGAGCTTGAATAAAGAGGGGAAGAGGTTTATAGTCTTTACCTCACATTTTTCTTCATAGGTGCAAGTGGTGAGCTTTGCCACAGAACACAACTGGGATTCCTTAGACTTTTATGATGGTGCTGACAACAATGCTCCAAGGCTTGGAAGTTATTCAGGTGACTGAGAAGATTTTACACTAAATGATTCACAGATTCAACTCTTTACTGTAAACACACGGCTCTTTCTATGTGTGTAAGCATTCTTGAGCATGGTATGTGTGTTTGTTTCTCCTATAATAAGCAACAGGTAATAGATACTATTTCCATTTCAATCAGTTATTACTTAGCAGACTTACATAAACCTGTATATTTTAAAATGTGAGCACTCAGAGCATTCCAAACTAGACCTCTCTTAATCCATTTTTTTCATCACCCTTGTAGCAAGGTCCAGAAATACAGACCTCAAAAATAGGTATCTCTTGATATTGTACATGACAAAATTGATACATTCTTTATCCTTGTCCTTCCAAAGACAGGGAGGGTTGCCTTACTTTTTCTTGTTTTCTTTTGTTTCCTTTCATTATACTAAGTATATGTGTATTCTAAAAGATCAGAGGCAATCATATTATCTTATCTCGTGCTGAAACACAAACAAGTATCCATCACATTTCTAAGAACTGTCCTGTAACATATTTTAAGAGCTGCTTGATGTATGTGACTATTACGTTTAGAATCATTCTGGTGACAGGATTTGCTCTTGCTTCTAAAAAAGGCCCTGGTGAACACTTCTCTATTTGTGGTAAAAGCAAATAATATAAATTTGTATTAGTCTTTCCTTGTCTATCATTCATATCTTTGATATTGCAGTACACTGAAAATGTAATAAAACTTTTATAAAATGTAATAAAACTTTATAGGGACAGGTATTTGATAGCATCCATGACAGAATATTGTGGAATTGGTTATGTGACTTATCTCCTGCTCCCACCCTCTTCCTCCCCTCTCCCCATTTCTCTTTCTCTCCTTAATAATTTTTGTACACATATACAGACAAACACACCCTTACATCTGCATTTATTTCACTTTCTGTGCATTTCAATAATATTTTTAATTCTCTTTTCAGGAACAACCATACCTCCACTTCTAAACAGCACATCAAATAATCTGTACCTCAATTTTCAGTCTGATATCAGTGTTTCAGCTGCTGGATTTCACCTTGAGTATACAGGTAATTCAGAAATGTTCCATTAACAAAGAGCACTTGCTGGTTCCAGACATCAGTTCTACTTAAACTATACAACAGAGGAATATTTAGTCGTATTGCACATAATGAGATACACACTGTAACTTCAAAGTCATTAGTATGAAATGCTCATTTAAACCCAAGTGAGAAAATTCAGGCCTAAAATCTTTACTGTAAGGACTGTGAAATTTAGTTTGACTTGTTTTCATCCTCAAGTTGCTTTTGCTCTCTGAAAAACTTCTGTGACCTGCAACAGACAGAAATAAATGCAGATATGCTCGTGTGACAATCCTAATGCATTGTGTCCAGTGCAGCCCCAGTCTCTTCCTACAGATGCAGCTCCACACCCCGTCACTCCTTGCCAAAATCTACAAATTATGCTCAATACAATAACATATGTACTATACAGTCTGTATGTGTAGGACACAAATACTAGTCACCCTTGGCAAAGAGAAGAGAAGGAATAGTCTGAAAATAGAAGTTGTGCATCTTTACTGAAAAATGCCTGCAGGTTGGTAACAACACTGAATTACTTCAAATGGTTTTTATGATTGCTGAGGCCCTCACCAGTGGAAAAGTCTGTAATTATAAACATGCTTTGTGTCTGAATGACTTTGTCTCAGATGACTGAGAGGAATTCTGACAATCACCAGCTGTGTGGTTCCCTCCGTTTATATTGGTTCTGGTGCCTGATCTGCATAATTGTGTCGCAGTTATTTCTTGTCAGTTTTACCATATGCAAATCCCATGCTTTGGTTGTCTGATTAGCCAGTTGGAGAACACAGCCTTGCAAAATTACTGCCTGATCGCTTGTCTATAACAAAACATTAATTATAGGTAGAATTATCCTGCCATTTCCTTGAAATGCAGATAGTCTCTCAGATGCTTACGAATTCAGATGATAAAAATTGTCCGAAGTTATGAAAATGACATCAAATGAGACTGAATCCAGTGACAGTGAAAATGCACCTTTGTATTCCCACGTCCAAATATGTGTAATATACTGTCCTATACAACTTTCACCTTTAAAAAAAAAAAAAGATTCACAGTATACTATTTAAAGTATTGGTCCAGGTCAAGAACAATAACCAAATATGTGTGTATGGATTTATATAGGGACGTATGTGTGAATCTGCACAAAAGTAATGTTTTCTTGGTGCGGTATAAACCCAAAGTATATGTTGAAAATTGGTGATTCAGGAAATAATACTGATGTCTCCCAGTAGATATCCAATTAGCCAGTAGCTCAGTAAAATATGATGTTTTACAAGATAAATGATTAATGAACTTTTCTTGTGCAAGTGATAGAGATATGTGATTAAAACATCATACAGTCTGTGGTGATTTAATCCAGAGAGCAACTAAGCACCATAAAGCTTCTCACTCACTTCCCTCCCCCTGCTCCCAAGTAGGATGGTGAACAGATTTGAAAAAAGTCAGATTTGTAGGTTGAGATAAAACAGTTTGATAGAACTGAATAGGAAGGGGAAATAACAATCATATATAAATAAACCAAAGAATAATAATAATAATAAAATTAAGATATACAAAACAAATTATGCACAATGCAGTTGTTCACCACTCACTGGCTGATACCCAGCCAGTTCACAAGCAGCAGTCCCCAGCCAGTTTTCCCCTTAGTTTATATGCTGAGATGGTGTTCTATGGTATGGAATTTGTTTAGTTGAGGTCAGCTGTGCTGAAACCTTATTGTTAATTGCTTAGTGTAGATTTCAGTCCTAGGCAACAACAGTTTCACTCCTTGTATCCATGACTCTTACTCCTGCGTTATTCTCCAAGAAAGACATAGTCTCTCTTACCTGTGAAAGTTTTATAATTTTTTTTTCTATCTGTCATTCAGTTGTTTTTCAAGAAGAGACTGTAGAAAATTCTGCATTAGGCTGAATCATGAATTTGATATGGGAGATTAAGCCAAGGGACAACACTTTGTTGTCATTGCTAGGAAGGAAGACAACAGAAACTACTTTCTATCTTTTGGATTTTTGTCTCATGAATTTTTCTGCAACAAAGAGGATGATTTTTTGCACTTCCAGAACTCACAAAACTGTTGTATTTGTGAATAAATTTTCCAGAAAGAAAGAGATGCAGAGTTGCTCTCTTCAGTTGTCCTGGTCATATCTGACTCTCACACAGCAGTTCCTGCTCTAAAAACTGTGGTTATGTTTATAAAGATAGTTAGTAAATGGAAAGTAATGGCCAGATTAAATGTCAGTGTTTCATGAATTTATTTAATTTGATTGGAGCACGTGTTGGCTGAGGACATCATGAGGACCCAGACCATTGGTCTTTGAAGTATTGGTGGTGGTTCTCATGCAAAATCACATCATAGAGAAAGATTTATATTAAGCATTTTTCAAGTGAGCTTGCCATAAAGATTTTTTTTTGTTCAATTCACAGTGGCTCTTCCAAGTCTATTTCACCTGTTCTAGAAGACAGAAGTCTGAGGGGGGAGTGCATCCCATTTGCCAAAATTATTACTTTTTCATTTCAGCAACAGATTTCTGTAAGAAGGTTTCATTCTGCTTCATTTCCAATATCTCTTTTCATCCCTCATGAACAGTTTTTTGTCCTGTCTACTAGGGATTATCTTTTGAGCTTCTTAAAATCCAAATGCTAATAAAAAAATTTAAAAAAAACAAAAGGAACTTTTTTTTGGAGAATTATTTTAACACCAAGTATTGCCATTGGCTACATGAATAATTAAGTGCTCATGTTCTGAAGCTGAATAGTGTTCTTATCTATAATTTTTTATCATATTTTTACTTCTCTGTTGAATCCTTAAATAGTTATTTTATCCATAACATTCATTTTCTGTATTTCATTGGATATCTTAAATACAAAAAATATATTGCATTGAAAAGATATTATATCACCTGAACTTTGCCAACAAAGAATGCCACAGACTGGATGATTAAAAACTTCCATAATGTTTATATATTTTATACCACTATAAAAATTTTGATTTATTTCTCATTTTCTTTAACTGAAGTTTTGTATTATCAAAAATTTCATTGGTAGGCTTTTGTATTGAGTATCACAGGAGCTGCTGGAGAAGGGCAAGACAGCATCAAATAGCTTATTTTTCTTATCAAATTCTTACAGTTCTTATCTGAAAAGTAGAAGGTAGTGGAAGTATGTTTTCGATGAATGCCTATGTTAAAATCTTTTTTTTTTTTTGCCATTGGCTATGAAGGTGCAAGAATCTAACACATTTTACCGTGGGAGTAATATAATGTCATTCAAGTATTCATGCACCACAAATAAATCAATAATGAAAAGACTGGGGTTTATTAATACATTTATGAGTACATTTATGACCTGAATAAATATCACGACACTCCAGAGACACAAGTTCTGAACTAGTCCTCAGCTGGGAGGATGTTAACATTTGTTTCACTTTTTTTGAAGGTATTGTAGATATTCAGACTGTATTTCCTTCACAAATATTATTTTATTAATTGAAGTGAGAGACAGTAGGATAGATACATGGGAATGTGGTTTGGGCTGCTAAGGTAGCCTGAGAAAGGCATTTAGATGAACTCATTTCACTTTGCGTCGCCTGAGTATTCACATAGTTAGGTTACACATTTCAACTTAAGGTTCATTAATTGGAAACTGAAACCTGCTAATTCTTTGTTTAATTGTTTAACTGTTCAAAACAGATCATAAGCAATCATCAGTGTAAGACAAGCACATTTGGTATTTTGCACTTGTACTTTGTACATTAACTTCATCACACTCTAGATGTCTGAAATGTAAAGAAATGTAAAAAATGGATCTAGGTCCATCAGTAATTTTCAAAACAGGTTCTTTGCTCTTCTCTAGTTTGAGAATAGAAAGTAGAATTTGAAATATAATTTTTTTGTTAGCTTTTGCCTTTCATATTGTATAAAAATGCACTATTTCAAGTCTTCAAATGGTAGTTTTAACTTAGAATCTTACACGAAGTGATCAGTTACTTTAGTAAGTTTTGAAACACACAGATTTTTGATAATTTCCTGGGGTAGCAAGTGGCCATAATCAAATCCCACAATGTTTCTCTATTACCCTGTGCACTTATACTCAGTTCTGTCATAGTCCTGACTTCACAACTAAGGTGCAATTCTTACAGTAGGCAAAGAAAACAACTCAGTTGACTATACTTTCTTACATTCCTGGACCTTCCTGGGTAGAAGCAAGGAAAAAAATTCTTTCGCTTTTTGATGACCATGAAAAAAAAAAGTGGTCTCTTGACAAACTAGCTTCTATTGCAAACAGAAATTCAAAATATTAGTTATATAGCTCCATAGATACTTATTTAAACATAGCAGATTTGATGAAATCTGATGCAAATATTTATTCTGTGTGTGTATGTGTGTGTAAATGAATGAGTTGAGTCAGACCTGTAGAGGATGGAATGCTGGAGAGCATTTTTACTTTGCACCGTTTTTCCTGTGTTTTGCAGTTGTGTAGTGTTGGCCAGCATTCCCTGGAACACATGCTGGTAAAGGATAACAAAGGTGCTCTCGGTCTCAGTTGTGAAGGCTGTAATTAGGAGTGAAAGTGGAGGTAGAATTGAATGAGTCTGTGCCAGGAAATAGTAGAATTTTAGAACTGAGAGTGGAGGTTGGGAAGGGTTTGTTGCCACAGATCCTTTTCCTTTACTCAGGAAACAAGATGTTTTCTACTTATGTACTGTTGTTCCACAGTCCTATGCAAATCTAAAATCAATTTCATGTTCATTAGAATGATTAAACTTCTCTCTTTTTTTCAGCTATAGGTTTGGACTCTTGTCCTGAGCCGCAGACCCCAAGTAATGGGATCAAAATTGGAGACAGATACATGGTTGGAGATGTGGTGTCTTTCCAGTGTGACCAGGGTTATTCTCTTCAGGTAAGCCAAGTGTCCTATTTCAAGTGATGTATTTTAGTTTTCTAACATGGTTGTGTTAGGGTCTGTCAGTGCAAAATGGATGCTGAACTCTTGAGGAATTTTGTACACTTGATAAGTTTACAGGACTGTTTGCTTTTCTACCAGATAGTAAATTAGAAAACTACAAATATTCCACTGGAAGTGTATGGCTTTGTGCTTCTTCTGCATTAGTGATTATAGCTTGTTATAGCAAAATATGCCAGAATGAGCAAAATACCACTAATACAGTCTCACCTATAACAATTGTTGATGTCAGACAAACTAAATGAAATTTTAAACATGCTAATAACTTCAAATATTTTTTACATCATTCTATGAAAACCTAGATCCTGGATTTATGTTTGCTGCATCAAAAATAGAAATTGAATTATATTATTTGAATTTTTTTAAAGCCTATTTTATGTATAGTGATAGAAACAAAACAGTCTGGTCTGCTTCCAGATTTCAACTGCTGTTGGGATTTGAGATCTGTATCCAAATTTTCCCCTCAAGACAGAATTCCTGTTCATGGCTGCAGATTTCTAGCATTTCAAGAATACATGAAATACATGTCCTGTGACTGCAGCTCTGTGAATGGCTATTGAAGTTTTCCTCTTATATTGCCTGGCTTTAACTAGCCACTCTCAGAAAAAGCCTTAGAAATATTTTTTGCTTCTCTCCTTTAATTCTCAACCTAAATAGAGATGTATGTGTGAACAGATAAGCCACAGCAAATGGCTGAAATAAAGAAAATGTAAAATATAGAAAATAAAGAATTTAGGAGCATAGACTGTGCAGACACATATGTAAAGTTTCTTCCCTCCATATGTTTTTTCTGACTTATGCCGTCTGACTAGATGGTTTTGGAAGATATCACAAGTACAGTTTTCTCGTAAGATTTTCCATTTTTGTTTGCTTTCTCTGGAAGACAAATAGAATTACATGAGGTCGACACAGATCAAGACTCTACAATGAATTTAAGATGTGAAGTCCGAACTTATAAAATTTATATAGTATGTATAGTTTTATCATGTTCAACAAATGATGTAAATCCATACTATGCTAACATTGCTTCAGTTAGGGTTTCCAGACCCTTTATTTATACTAAAACATGCATAGAATTCAGCTGGATTCTGTTATAAGAAACATTATTAATGGCATAGACACCATCATGTAGTGAGCTAACAGTCACAGTCTTCTCTGCTGTATTGAAGGCATGATGCAATCCACAGTGTACAATGTAATTACTATACCTTTTTGGTCTTGTGTATTTTGAAGAGGTTTTAAATTATACACTCTTTCTGTTGGAATACTAATGTGCTGTATACTGTATATTTTTATATGAATTAGAAAATATTTTGTCATTTTAGGGACATTCTCATATCACTTGTATGCCTGGACCAGTAAGAAGATGGAATTATCCCATTCCAATATGTTTAGGTACGTTCAGCATACATCATTTTTCTTAACTATGCTAGAATGAGAAAACCAGAGAACTCAAAAATAATAGAAACGTGTAGTGGAAAAAAATTGGGAGAACTGGAGGAACTTAATTAAGTGTGAAGATTGCCAAATTAAATTAGAGATTTTCAAAGGTTCCTGCACACTTATGTTGGGCAAATCTTTTCTGAAATGTCCAAGCAGTAAAAGAAATACACATGTTGCTCCTTTCAACCCAAACTATTCTACGATATGATTCTATGTGTTCTAGTCAGATTTATCATCAATTCATTATCAGGAACAACACCTCCAGAGACCCTTGCAACACAGCTAATATATTTAGGACTCATGTCCCCAGAGGAGTAATGGCAATTGTAGAAGATACTAAAATAAAATAACATTACATTTCCATGAGTCTAATTAGTTCAGCGTAAGCATGTCTACCCAATTTCAGAAGATACATTATTTTTCAAGTTAAATTATACACATGTCCATAATATTATTGAAAAAAGCACTGAAAAATTGTCAAAAACCAAAATGAAACTTCTGAAGTGCATTTACATATACTCTTTATATGATGAATAAATGTGAGGAATGTAAAACTCCTAGTTATAATCTTTCAGTGCATAGAAATGCCTTTTGTTTGCGTTCTCTAACACTGAAAATTATCAGGATTAGTAATCTTGAATGTATGGAAAGCAGGATGCTGCAGATCTCATAAAAGATATTTTTGCTTTGGTTTTCTTCAAGACAGTTAATATATATCCTCTTGAGCTGCTTCACATAATCCTGGTCTTAATCCTGTGGGGTGTTAAAAACCTCCTGTGAGATACTGAGCTCCCACAGCTTAGAATATATAAATATTCAACAAGATTGAGATATTTGTAAGAATTTTTTGAGAAGTTAGTCTTCAGTTTTTGTCATTAGGCATTAACATATGGCTAGGAGGTCTGATGTTATAATTGCACTGCTCGTGGTAAATTCTGAAGATAAAGATGCTGTGCTGAAATTTTAGAGGTTATTTTTCTTGCCTTTTTCCTTTTGTTTGCAAGTAATGATTTTTTGTGTTTCAAATGATGTAGCAAATTTTACTTGGACAAAACAGCTAAACAAAATTCTATTTATCAAAATTATCATCTTTAAATGTAATATGGATGTCTAAGTAATTTTATTTACTGATGTCATGCCTGAAAACAAAAATAAAATTAAGATATGAATTTAGCTTAATTTCTAGAAGTATTTGTATGTGTACTTTTCCAGTTTGTTTATTTTATCTCATTTTTAGAACAACAGGATACAAATGCAGTTTCAAGGCCTCTTGAAACACTTTTAGTACAGTCTTTATATAATACATTATTTTATATTATTCAGATGCTCCTTTACAAACATGCACAGTTGACTCAGTGCTGCTGTAAGCTGCTGTGTGCTGCTTGCCCATCACAAGGACAGTTCTTATAGACAGACTGCAGAGTAAACAGCAAAGACAGTGGTGGAAGCACAAGTCTTAGGAGCAGCTAAGGGAGCTGGGGGTGTTTAACCTGAAGAAAAGGAGGCCCAGGGGAACCCTTATCACTCTCTACAACTCCCTCAAAGGAGGCTGTAGTCAGGTGGGGGTTGGTCTCTTCTCCTAGCCAGCCAGTGACAGGATGAAAGGACAGAATCTCAGGATGTACCTGGGGAGATTTCAGGTTGGACAACAGGATGGATCTCTTTATGGAAAGGGTGGTCAGGAGTTTCAGATCATTTCTTCACAGAATGGGCTGCCCAAGGATATGGTGGGATCAGCATCCCTGTGGGTGCTCAGGAAGAGGCTGGATGAGAAATTTAGTGCCATAGTCTAATTGACAAGGTGATGATTGGTCAGAGGTTGGACTCAATGATATTGGAGGTCTTTTCCAACATAAATGATTCTGCAATTCTGAAATCTATTCTATTTTGGATGCATGTATCCCCCAAGTTAAAATTTACTCAATTCAGAGTTGAGACAAATCTGCAAAGTACTTGTAAATTACTTTCTTACAGATATTTAGTTGTAAAGCTATGTTTGTATATTTGTTTAAATACAACCCTAGGTGTTATTCTACTATTAATGTTCTAAGGACATTCAATGTTATGGATTGGGGTTTTTTCGCTTATTTCACTCCTCTGAAAAATGTTTTTGTGTTTGTTTTTGTTGTTTTTTTAGCACAATGTGGTGGTGGCATGTCAGACTTCAGTGGAGTTATTCTCAGTCCGGGGTTTCCTGGCAACTATCCTAGCAGTTTGGATTGCACATGGACAATAAAATTGCCTATTGGGTTTGGTATGTGTTCTTTTATGGATTTAAAATTGCTTTTTTTATGGGTGAAAAACACTGAACATAGATTTTAAAATATTGATAATCTTTATCCTAGCAAAAAACCAAAAGTGATTATAATTCATTTGAAGAAGTTAACAAAATCTTAAAAGAAAGATTTGAAATAGAAAACCTACAAGGTTCTTGGTTTTTCATTTAATATATGCCAAAATTTTCTGGTAAAGACAAAATTGTTTAATTAGAATTCAGCACAATTTTCTAACTTTACAGGATCGATTTCTCTTTTTGCAAAGTCATAAACTCAACAAATAAAATAACTATCATGAATATTTTGCACCAAGTCAATTCAGAAGTTAAAGCTACATTTTTATTAATTACTTTATCATTAAGCTTCTTTGCATCTCCTAGGTGAAACTCATAGCAGCATAGAAATGTTCTTCTTAAGGAAATTTAGAAGCCTCCCACTTAAAGCTGTCAAACTTCCTACTCAGAGTAGAATGGTCAGGAACACTGGTGGAACCATCTCACTGGGGCTGCTACTCACCTAATCAATCCCCACCCTGTAACAGATAAGGAATTGTAGTCCAGATGTGGAATTCTGTACCTCTCCTTGTGCAACCCTTTAAGAAGCATTTATTTACTCAGTCTTCAAGTTTTGCAGTGTTCTTTAGACAAGAATCGTGCCATTTAATACATCCTCCACAGGGCCTAGTTTAGTATCCTCCACACATTTGTTAAGGATGCGTTCTCATTTTCCAAGTCTCTTCTGAAGACACAAACCAGTGTAAGCTTCCATAGCAACCCACAGAACACTGTGCTTGTTACTGGCTGCCAACCACTGAATTATCACCCTTGGAGCCCCAAAGTTATGTTAATTTTTAACCGACTTCCTTTCCATTAATCAAGCTCATGTATGTTCAGCTTTCAAATGAGAATGTTATAGACTCAGTCAAAAGCCATAACAGAGCCAAAGTATATTATATACACTTTTCTCCCATTGTCAGCTTAATAACAGAAGGATATAATGGTTGATTAACTGTTATTTTCTGTTAGAAAATCCATGTTGACTGCTCCTAAGTGAATTTTGGCTTTTATATATTTGGAAATTGCTTCCAAATAAACAAATTCCATGATTTTTCCAAGGACTGCAGCAAACCTGTAGTTGTCATTTCCTGGGTCCTTTTTGTTGTCTTAAAGGTGAATATTCAGAGTTTTTCAAGTCACTAGAACTTCTCTTATTTCACCATAATTTTGTATAGGTGTAATCAGGTGGGTGGATTCTATGCATATTTTATTGTGAAATCTTTATTTGAAGCTAGCCAGTAGAGTTGCCCTATCCAGTTTTTTAACACATGGCACTTTTTAAGGAGCATGTACAACTGGATTTTTTTCTTTATATGCTAGTTGAATGGTGCACTGGTTTTCTTAGACAGGTCTCACTGTTTTCTATTTCATACTTGCCATCTTCTTCTGTCATATTCTTTACTTGATGATACAGAATTTCTGTGTCTGTTCCAGAGTGGGATATCCCAAATAGCGTTCTCTTCTGCATATGTTCAGATTGTTTCCCTCCTCTTTTAAAAATCAGTTCTGTGGTGTTTTTCATTAGAAATCCCATGAGCCTAGTTGACCTTCTATTTAAACGAAAGCCAATTGTTCTGCATGGGTTGTTAATATTGAAAAATATTAAACATTCTGTAACATTGGCTTAACCTAGTCTATCTGAGGGAAATACATTATATTAGAATAGCAATTTCTATATAGAATCCAATTTGTTTGTTTTCATTTTCTTCAAAACACAAAAGATTAAGTCAATAATTTATATTTTTTTTTGTCTTAGCATTTTATAGAAATAATATTGACACTTTAACTCCGCCACTACCTGAATTTCTAGATAGCCTGATGGGACAATTTGTAATGCTTCATTATAAGTCATAATGCTTTCAAGAATCTCAAACAGATTTCTGCTTGTTAAGTTATTAAAAAAAAAAAAATAGCAATAGTAGATGCATTATTCCTGTATCAAATCCACAAGAGAAAAGGATATTTAGAGCTTTAAGGGAACAGGATATTTTGGCACATGATTCCAAAGACATTTGCTAATAATGAAAGAATAATAAAAATCTGGAATATTGGTTAAATTACAAATTTATTAAAATGGTATGTTCAACTGCATCCAGAACCTGCTGTTTTTTTATCCCAAATGCAATGCCATCTGCCTCTTCCCTCACTTTACTGCTGTCCTGTCTCTCTTCCTATACAGACTCCTTACTCTGCTTTCTTTGCTTGCATTCTTTCAGGCTTATGTGTCCAATAATTCTAACTTAACTCTTCAGACTGCTGTTTACACTCTAGATTATTAACATACCATATAGTTTGACTTCCATTAGGCAGGAGATTCAGCTACGGAAGTTTTGGAAACAGTTTCTTGGATAAGTGAGTTTAACCACCAAAATCAACAGTTCTGAACTGCTTTGCACTAACTGAAGTTTATTCACTGGATTTATGAATTGTTTTCCAGCTCATTTATAGGAAAACAAAATGCTTCATTTTCTAGAAGAAAACTAAATTTCCACAGATTGAAACATGCTTGACATTTTTTACCTTTTATAAGTGTGATATGTTTGAAACTAAATAGAATATCAAAATAAAATTTCACTGTAGAAAGAACTGAAAAACATGACATTTGAAGAAGTGATCACTAAAACTGCTTTTAGTGATGCTGTGACTCTGATCTAGTGGAGACACTTATGTCCAACTCTTCTGTGTCATAAATTGAAAAACTTAAAAATACCATCATGGAAACCTTTTATAGACTAACTTGTTTAACTCTTTTTAGGAAGACTTTCTCCCAGCTATAAGTTACAGAGCTTGTCCACTGGATATTAGCTAATGATAGTTTTTACCAATGACACTGTTTTTATTTGCATATATAAATATATTAACTACTCTTTCAAGCAGCATGTCCAAAAATGCAAAAAGGCATAGAAAAAAATCAGTCTAACAAGCTGAAGTCTCAGACAAATAGAGGCAGGTGGATCTGGCAGAGCAAGGGATGAATACTTTTGAAGATTGATATGATTCAGAAACTTGAAGAGAGAGACAGTGCAATACAGAAAGCGGGATGACTGCTGAAAATATATTTCTACTTTTGTGTCAAAGAAAGTTGGTGAAAGAGGAAAAAACTGACAGCAAGGTCACATGAGCTGGCAGTTAATAATGACAGCTTAAACTTTGCATAAGTGTATGGTTCACAGGATCAAATGAAAGGCCAAAATATGATAGGGAAAGAGCAAAGTTTGAATATAGCTTGATTCTTTGTGTAGGAAATATTTGGAAGGCTGACAAAGTCAAAGAATGACACTTAAAAGAAAAAGCTTTCTTATCACTTATGAATTGTCTTCAGATAAAGCAAGACAGAAATTATCAGAGTAACATAATTTAATTATGCACCTAACTTGCATATAAAATGTTTCATGCTTCAGAAAATCATTCATACACTTTATATGGTATCTGGGGGGAAAGTTCTAAAAGACAGTGAGAAACACTATTTAGGTATTACAGTTCAGGAGTTACAAAACAATGACTTTCAGTAATTCATCTGACATTAAGTCTTTTACTTTCAGTTTTATATGAAATTGTGTTGATTGTCTTTGCCGGAAACACCAATAGAACTCAATCATCTTTCCAATGAAACTACTGTTTGTAGATGGCATCAGGGAGGAGAATGGTCACCCTGTTATCCAGGAGGAGGCAGTCAGAAACCTGCTGAGCTTGGATGGTCATAAACCTATGGGCCCAGATGGGATCCACCGTAGGGTGATGAGGGAGCTGGCAGATGAGCTTGCAAAGCCACCCTCCATCATTTACCAACAGTCCTGGCTCACCGGAAAGCTTCCAGATGACTGGAAGCTGGCCAATGTAATTCCCATTCATAAGAAGGATGGGAAGGAGGATCCTGGTAATTATAGGCCAGTTACCCTGACCTCAGTATCCAGTAAGGTAATGGAGCAGTTTATAAAGCACATAAAGAATGGCCAGGGTATCAGGCCCAGCCAGCAGGGGTTTAGAAGGGGTAGGTTGTGTTTTATGACCAAGTGACCCACCTGGTGGATGCAGAGAAGGCTGTGGATGTTGTCTGTCTGGACTTCAGCAAGGCCTTTGACACTGTCCCCCACAGCACACTCCTGGAAAAGCTGGCAGCCCACGGTTTGGACAGGAGCACTCTGTACTGGGTTAGGAACTGGCTGCATGGCCAGGCACAGAGAGTGGTGGTGAGCAGTGCTGCATCCAGCTGGGGACCAGTGACCAGTGGTGTCCCTCAGGGGTCTGTGCTGGGGCCAGTTCTGTTCAATATTTTTATTGATGACATGGATGAGGGGATTGAGTCTTTCATTAGTACATTTGCAGATGACACTAAGCTGGGAGCGTGTGTGGATCTGTTGGAAGGTAGGAGGGCTCTGCAGAGAGACCTGGCATGGTTGGATGGATGGGCAGAGTCCAGTAAGATGAAGCTTAATAAGTTCAAGTTCCGAGTCCTGCATTTTGGCCACAGTAACCCCTGCAATATTATAGGCTGGGGACGGTGTGGCTGGACAGTGCCCAGGCAGAAAGGGACCTGGGCGTTCTGGTTACAGCAGCTGCACATGAGCCAGAAGAGCCCTGGTGGCCAAGAAGGCCAATGGCATCCTGGCCCGGGTCAGGAATAGAGTGGCCAGCAGGAACAGGGAGGTCATTCTTCCCCTGTACTCGGCACTGGTGAGGCCACACCTCGAGTGCTGTGTCCAGTTCTGGCCCCTCAGTTTAGGAAGGACATTGAGGTGCTTGAGCGCGTCCAGAGGATGCAACGAGGCTGGAGAGGGGCTTGGAACACAAACCCTGTGAGGAATGACTGAGGGAGCTGGGGTTGTTTAGCCTGGAGAAAAGGAGACTCAGAGGTGACCTTATCACTCTCTACAATTTCCTGAAAGGCAGTTGTAGCCAGGTTGGTCTCTCTCCAGGCAGCAACTGATAGAACAAGAGGACACAGTCTCAAGGTACGCTGACGGAAACATAGGTTGGATATTAGGAAAAAGTTTTTTACGGCAAGAGTGATAAAGTACTGGAATGTTCTGCCCGGGGAGGTGGTGGAGTCAGCATTCCTGTATGTGTTTAAAAAACGACTGGATGTGTCACAAGGTGCCATGGTTTAGTTGAGGTGTTAGGGCATGGGTTGGGCTCAGTGATCTGGAAGGTCTCTTCTAACCTAGTGATTCTGTGATACTGCATTATCATGCCATAGTTACAATATATCCAGACAAAATACAATTTTTTCTTTGTTGTAACTTATATAGAAATATAAACAGTAAAGTGTTTGAGAGCCCTATAACTATTCAGTGCATAGAATTTTCTCATGCCATATAAATTTTGTGATACTTCACCTGGTTTGAGAGATAACTTGCTAATGGATAGTAAGCTGTCTTCCTATCCCTCACAGAACCAAATAATCAGAATTTTCTGTCACCAAAACTATCATATACCACAGTGTGTGTGTGGAGCACTCACATGTACTCCCCATTTACTCTGCTTTCACAAGTCCTTGGTGTACCAGCAGAGGCTCTGCCTGCTTGATACCATGAGCTGCACCCAAGGCCTTCCTGCTCACTGTCTAGTCCAATTTAAAGTTTGTTGGCAGATGATAGATGTGCAGCCCCACACACATCAGGACTGGGACATATACAGACACTTGCCAGGTAGTACATGGATTTCCACCTGGTTATTTTCTGCGATTTTCAGTGTAAGATGTACATACTTTATTTTCCCTCCTGGTTTTGGTACTGGTGATGTTTATTTATTGACAATGTTTTTCAGGTGTCCATTTGCAATTTTTGAATTTCTCAACGGAGACCATACACGATTACTTAGAAGTTAGGAGTGGATCTGCAGAAACTAGCACTGTTATTGGGAGACTAAGTGGCCCTCAGCTACCAGCCTCTCTGTTCAGCACAACTCATGAAACCAGCTTATACTTTCACAGTGATTACTCACAGAACAAACAAGGATTTCATATTGTATATCAAGGTGAGATTTGGACATTCTTATGAGAGAACAAGGTGGCTGTTAAAGATTTTATGGGGTTTTGAGGATTCCTAAAAATAAATATGAAAGATTTTGTGTTTCAGTCCCAAGCTTTAAACATTGAGATCAAACAGAAGACTGGAGAAAGTTAAGACTAAAAAAGCAAATTAATTGCATATTTCCTTAAAATCAGGTAAAATGTCAGCAAACAGATAATTGCCAATATCTGAAGCTGATTGGCATATTAATTTGCATTGCATGCCTCTACAAAAGAAACATCTCTATTTGATGTTTGGAAGCACACTGGAATTCTAATTTTGTTTAGTGGGTTCTGGAAAGTATAGATCTAAAAAATATTACTGGATCAATGTAGGCTTGTGCAAATTAATGCCAAGCCAAAAATCTCCAAATCCATTTTACTTCCTAGTTCACCATTTCCTGAAAGTTCTTGTTCTTTTGTAACCAAATAGGTCTGCTGAGCTTGTAAAGATCACCAGATCATAGTTCTATTTATAGAAATGCATTTTCATTTAAAAAGGATTAGATCATCACTGTTCATGAAAAAAGGTCAAATGCGTATTTTAAAGTAGACCTGTTTTCATTATATGAATAACACCTAAGAGTGATTTAAAGAGATTTTACTTTAGAGCAGTCTCCTATTACTCTTTTAATAGTAACAAGTCCAGATTGATTTGAACTCTATGTAACATTCTGGAAGTGAGCCACTGTAAAAAGAATTAGCTTTTAAAGAAAAAGTCAATTTGTGGCCTAAACTGCTTAGGAGAGTATAAGTGTAAGACCATATACTATTAATAGTAACAGTAATAATTTTGGAAATGCTATCATTTGTCAAAACACTGGAAAGTTCTTTTCTGTGTTTTAATTACGTAAGACAGAACTGATTCTTTCAAGCATATACTGTGGGAACATTGTGAGAACTGAAAAAGCAGAGGATTCTCACATTGAAATAAGCTTACGTAGATAGAGATTTGAAACAGAGTTGAATTTTAGGCCTTGAAATACTTGGAGCATAGCAAGTTTCTGAGCTGCAAAAAATATAAAACAACCAACTATTGTATGGTGTAAGGTGTATGTGTAGTGTTTATTGATTGGCTTAAGTAAGTGCTTGTAAACTTCTAGCATTAACCTATTGGCTAAAAAACTAAAAAGCCCTTGTAACAAGGAGAACTTTGGCTTCTGTTGTTATGGTGTGAGTTTTACCCTCTTTTATGTCTCCACCTTCAGTGAGACTGATAATGGAATAAAAACTCATGGAATGCCTCTCAGTTGCCCCATCCCATTATTGGAGATTAGATCCAAAAATATACATGATATTCCTAAACTTCGAACTGTACGCAGCTCATTTGTTCTCACATTGTCAATAAGAAGACAATGCTTCTAATCTTGGAAAAATCCCCAAGATGTGTGATGAAAGCTTGTTTTCAAATTTTACTTGTTCACTCTAAAGTTTTTGATATTCCAGTTCACTACAGAGCCTTTTAATTCTTCTGGGAAAAACAAATAAAAGAATAGACATATTTATTTCTCCTTTTCCTTAAAAATAAGAATATAAAACCTGACAACTCCTATTGGGTCAGAAAAGCATGTCATCTGTCTCACTATAGTATCTTCAAGCAACGAAAAGAAATGTTATTTTGCAGCACAGAAGCATAGCTGGTTTCACTGTACTTCTCCAGGTGTAAAATCAATGATTTGATCATCATCACCATGGAACTTTGGTTACCCAATATATGGGCTGCTCATGACTTTTAATTTTATTTGAATTAAAAGCTCTTATTTTTGAGATAATCGGAATTTTTATTTTAGTCACTTTTCCACCATTATTATTTATTTCAGCGTATCAGCTACAAAGCTGTCCTGATCCTCGACCATTTCGTAATGGTTTTGTTATTGGAAATGACTTTACTGTGGGACAAACTGTTTCATTTGAGTGTTTTCCTGGCTACACGTTGATTGGAAATTCAGCTCTGACTTGTCTTCATGGCATCAGCCGCAACTGGAATCATCCTCTCCCCAGATGTGAAGGTATGTTCCAGGTGACCTATAAACCCTTTTTAAGACTGTTAACTGAACTCATTTCAGCTTTTTGATTTACAGAGGCCTGTATTTTTCCAGTGTGGTCTTTGCAAAGGAAGTATTCAATTTTGCACATTAAAATTTAGCAGAGAAGCTGAAATGTTTTGTTATATGAAATCTCTGAAAACTTATCTGAGATAATAACTTTACTTTTGGAAGGTTAGGCTTAAAGCCTGGAATGTAGAGACCCATGATGCTTTTAATCTAGGTGAGGCAATAGAGTAAAAACACTGCACTAATTTAAAATAAAAGGCTTCAAAATCAAATTTACCTATTCTGGCCACTTATTTTCTTTCTTACCAGTTAGAAAGAAATGTTAAAGATGGTCTGGAGTGAAATTGTCCTCCAGCCAGTGCTCTGTAAAATTGTTTGCACATATGCTTTTTCTGAATGGGATATTTTTTGAATTACATTTTTTTAACCTTTTACATTTTTTTCACTTGTGCTTGAAACAAATAAGAAGGTTCAAGGAACTGTGACTTGCACACAGCTTTAATTTTAAGGCTACAGAATGACTGGGATAATTCTGTAGAGGTGTTTATCTCTTCCCTAGCTATGCTGAAAGGAGCCTGTCTCCAAGCAGCAGGTAAAGAAGGTCAGAGAGTAGAGGTAGAGGCCCAGCTTCACTTTATATTGAATGGTAAAACTCAGCAATGACAATGGGATCCTCACTATCATATGGGAGAGTAATGCCCCAATAAAAACCCCCAACAACAACACAACACCCCACCTCTTAAAAAACTCCAAAGCCAAATGCAACCACACAAACAGAAAATAAAATGCTCCCCTGTTTTCTGGATTTTTTCATTATATTTTGCACCTGATACTCAAATTTAGCCACTTAAATGAGAAGTCTTATTATTCAAAATTCCTTTTGGAGTCAGTGAGCCTTAAGAATTTCTGGGGGATGTGGTAGCTAAATTAAGATCTAATTGGTACTGAATTCAGAAGGGGAAGCCTTATCATATAAAAGAGAGATGACACCTACAGTGTCTTTTTTTTTTTTTTTTGAAAGGGGAAGAAGTTAATTCATTATAATTAAATATCACCAGCAATGTTTTAACCACTAAACACTTAGCTTTTCCTGTTAGTTTTAGCTGTATTTTCTGTGCCTCACAATCAAAACTATTTCTTGAATGTAGTGATTCTGTTTTTTTGAAATACCTTACTGGAACCAATAATTTAATCAGTAAATTGTAATATGTCCAAAGCATGTTGTTTCTCTGAATATCAATTTTGATGAAGTTCCTGAACAGTAGCTGGATATTATTTGTTTCTAATTAATTTGGTATGAAAAAATAAAAAAAAATCCACCAACTTTCTAACAGAGGTCTAAGATGCATGTCAACACTACTCAACTCCTAGACAAATTTCTTAAATTACGTGGGGTTTTGGGCAGATATTTACGGTGGTATTTTTAATGAAGGTTTGTGACATTTTTATATGCTACAGATATTTTTGAGATTTTTTTCCCTTATTTTTGCAGCAAAAGGATAATGAGTTATCTTCTAGTTCTACTTGGTTTGATTTGAGATAAAAGCTTTGTGTTCAAAAGCATTAAAATGAAGCTGGCTTTTTTATGTATGCCTAGTACCAGAAATACACAGCATGTCTTAAATTTGTATTTGCTTTAAAGTCTTTATTGTAAGACAAGATATACCAAGGGTTGTTTAATTCCTCAGACTTCTTGAAGCAGACAATCTGAATTAAATATGACTAAACTTGCTTTCTGTTCAAACAGTTCTATTCTCTTCTTGCATCCCCATGCACCTAATATTCCTTTAACCTGTGCTCAGCATCATCTAATGCTCTCTGACCCTTCTTAACTCATCTCCCTTGCTTTACTCTGTTTAGATCATTTTCCCTCTCCTTTTCCAAGAAATCTTGTTGCCTGACAGTGATCAGACCACATCTTCACTTCCCTAAGACCTGGCTGCAAAACCATTTCTGTCTGTACTGCTCAAACCCCCTTGAGCCTTTAAGGTTAAAGCTGTAGAAAAGCAGTGCCCAAGCTGCTCCACCTTGAGGGGTGGAGTGGGCAAAATAAAAGCATGCAAAATAAAGCTAATTATACAATTTTAAGCTTTGCTTACTTTTCCAGAACTAAGCTTGTATAACATTTGTCTTCTGTAATAACTGGGTGGTGTCATATTCAACATACATTTGAAATTTACAGGGAAATCATCTCATTTGGAGTAATGGTTTTCCAGAAACTATTTCCAGAAATAGTTACGAATGTCCAGAATCTGTGTGGTCACTCTTGCACTGTATGATCTCTAAAATTAGTACTCTTCTGTTGGAGTCCAGGATATCCCTCTGACAGCCCTGGAGAATCTGGGGGCTGTACAGGGGGGTCTGGGGTCTGTACAGGGGGGTCAACCAGCCTCCCACAGAGCCCAGGAGGACTCAGATTCTGGCCTCTGCCCATGGGAGTGAATAC
>VXBR01005240.1:494824-526675 GCA_013400215.1 Cisticola juncidis
AAAAAACTAAGAGATAATGAAGAATAAACAACCTTGGAAACATGCACTGGCGGACTCTGTCGTCTCTGCCTTTGGTGTGAAACACTTGGGGCAAAGAGAAGACGCAAAACCTTATTACCTTGGGGAACAGCAACCCCAGGGAAATCTCCAGGGAACAGCAACCCTGGGGGAAGAACCAGCAGCCTTGGGGCACGGCCGCCCCGAGGAGAATCTCGGGGGACAGCAACCCCGAGACTCTTCAACAGGAATTACAGAGTGGACTCTTACTTTATATACCACAATTTATATCTATAAATGCAAAATTACTATTCATACTGTTGGACACAATGTTTTACTTTGAAGTTCCCCTCTAGTCTTCACTCACCCCTCAACCTGTTATGTGCCTTCTTTCATGTGTTAATTTTGATTTGCTGTCTTCTTGTGATCACACATGAAAACAATTAATGTGATTTGTTGCTAATTTGTAGCTGGAATTTACACAAAACCCTAACAAAGTAATTTTCAGTTGTGCAGGGAATTTCACCCTAAATTTATATATATTTCTTGTATTCCAGTTTTGGTAGTATTTATGACATCACAATTATTACTTATTTTAACCATTATATTTGACCAGTACTGTCAAAATAGACATCTGATGGCACAAAGCTGAATAAAATCTGCTTTCTTTGCACAAGAAGAGTCATACACAATGTAGTTATAGTGTACCAAATGTGTTCAAAACCAGGGTTTTTATGTAATCTAGGTAGAACGCAAAAAGCATTTACTGTCTATTTTCAAAAAGTGTCTTTTTTATAGCTCTGTGTGGAGGAAACATAACTGCAATGAATGGCACCATATACTCTCCAGGATACCCCGATGAGTATCCAAACTTTCAAGACTGCTTCTGGCTTGTAAGAGTACCACCTGGGAATGGAATCTACATCAATTTCACAGTTCTCCAAACAGAGCCAATATATGATTTCATAACTGTCTGGTAAGAGCACACTTTTGAAATTTTTTTAATATTCATGTAATCAAGTATGAATTTAAAAGAATATATTTGTGATTTTCCCCTTGAAACTGGTGTTTCCTCTGGGAGAAGTGACTGAGTTGCACCAATCCACGTTTTCGAATGGACCATTCTCTCTAGATAACACTGGACAAGAAATCAAAGACAATAATAGTGTTTCTCAGTTTGTCAACAAAAAAAAACAGAGGTGTGCTGTAATTGCTCATCAACAATCAAGAGAAATAATTCTTAGGAAAGGAGTCGTAAAAAGTTTCAAATGTGTGTAGTAGTGTTTTAGAAAAGGAGTTCTAGAAACTAAAGTAAGGCAACACTGGATTCAGTTCTTCCAAGTTGGCTTCTTTTATTCTTAAGAGTACGTAAAATGAGAGGTTCTATTTGTATTTGGCTATGACAAAAAGAATTGAGCCAACAATAACTGTAAACAAATTATATTCTCTGTGTGCTTGAATCCATGTCTGTCATGGCTCTGCATGATGACCCTCAGCAGCAGCCTATCCCATTAATTCCTCCACCACATATTTGAAGGCATTTAATGGCTTTAGTCCTCATTTGTACACATATGCAAAAAGTGTATGATATACATGATGGCTATTTAATTATGTAGCTTATACAGTTTCTGGGATACTATTTATTTATAATGCAGATCAAAAATTTTATAGCCGTTTCCAATGCAAAAAAATCCCATTTTATTCACAATTCAAATGTTTCAAAACATAGAATTTCCCTGCTAAAACAGAAGAGAAAAGGCCAATATGCCATAAATTGGACAAACATATTATTAAAAACATTTGAAAATAAAAAATATCTGTATTTTTATATTGAAATTATTTTCTTTTAAAATATATTATGCTAATAACTATTAAGATAACTTTAAACTTCTATTACTTAATATTTGAACATTCTAATCTGGAAGGAAGAAAGGATGAGCATTTAATACTCTTGTTTCATGATGCTGTCCTCTGTATAGTTCCACTGTTGTTTAGTACTAAGTTTGATTTAATTTTTCTATTGAAATGAGTATTTCATTTTTCCATAACGTAGCAATGATCTTAGCAGCAGTACATGTATTGTCTAAATCATTTTAAATAGTACAAAATAATATCAATACATTCCAATGAAGAAGGATTCAAGAAGTTAATCAGCTGCCTATCCTACTCAGTTTTGGTTAAAGCTACCAATAATTATATTAATACTGACCTGAGTCAAAAAGACATGACTATTTACATAAAATTCATATCACAGCAACAAATTGATTGAGAAAACCCTGAATCACTTACAAAAATAAATTTTAAATCAATTCTTATCTATCCATATATATTGTAAACTATAAATGATAGCATTGAAACAATCAATTATGGGGGAAAAGTTAGGTTAAAAATGCTGATATTAGAGCATATCTAAAAAATAACTTAGAATAAGCATTGGAAATAAAATGTGAATTTATTAATGTTAACATGCAGTTTTCAAGGGGAATCTTGTGTTCAGTAGTCTGTAAGCATTTTGGGTTTATTTTTTCTAAAGCAAATATTCATTCATTTTCAAATTATGCTATTAATTAGTTCTAACAACACTATTTATCTCTTAATTTTCCTAGAAATTATGAGATTCAAAATACTGGGGGAAATGAACAGTATTAGTTTTTTTAAAAAATTTTCTGATAGCCACATGTGAAGGTATAGATACACAAATGTGATTTTGTGGCGAGTAGATGAAGTACCATCACAAATTCAATAATTTTGAGTTGGCTGCAATTTTCATTAGATGGTAAGAATTTGACTTTCAAAAGGTGGTTGAATTAGTATTCAGAAACAGGATATGAAATGGTCTTCAGCCCTTGATGTCTGTTTTATCTTATTTTAGTTGTCTCACGCCTTTTAATAAAACATAGGGAAAATCTATTGCATTCACGTAAAATTTGGAAAAAATAATAATTTTTTTGAACCATAAAAAGTAAAAAAAAATTGTTTGTTTTTCTTAGGGATGGACCAGACCAAACTTCACCTCAGATTGGACAGTTTAGTGGCAACACTGCATTAGAATCAGTGTATAGCACTTCCAATCAGATTCTGATAAAGTTTCACAGTGACTTCACTACCAGTGGCTTTTTTGTACTTAGTTATCATGGTAAGTGTGACAATGGAACTTTTTCACTGTTTATACTGGTTGCCAGAGGAAGACAAGGCATAAAAAAAATCAGTTGCTTTTTCTAAGAAGAGTTGTTGTTATGATGATTGACCACTACCAGGGTTCTGCAAACATATGGAAGACCAACATGAATAATGAAAATAAGTTATTTTCTTGACCAGATATTAAATTTACTATTAGTTGAACAAAAATAAAAAGACTGCATTATGATGAGACACGAACAAAGAAGGATGCATCCAATCCCTAAAGTTCAAGGTGCACATACTTGCACTTCTTACAGTGTTTCTAAAATTCCTTTGAAACCTAAATGTTTTTGGAGGACATTAAATTTCTTTTTGAAATTTGGATATTTTGAAGTAACTGTTGTTTTTGTAGAGATACCAATGATAGTGAACTATACCTATGATGTATTGTTTCCTATGCTATATAGTTCAGTGAGAATGGACTACATAGTGTAGTTAATATTAATCTGCCCTTGAATTAAATATTGACTGAATTAAAATGTTTCTGAATCAATTGACCAAATTCTACCTCTTTATGTAGTCATCCAGAGCAAGTGTCTTTTACGTTGATATAATTACAAAGAAACAGATTGAGAAGTAAGGGTGTGTTTAGGTGCTTTGTGAGTGCCTGCTGGATTGAACATCCAAGGAAACACAGACTACATCCTGGTTTCTGGATCCTGGTGAAATTTTGTGAATTAGAGATTTTTTTTGACTTATTAAAGACAGAGGTGAATACAGATAGACAGAATTGATAGGATTAAAGGAATTTTAAGCTAAGCAAAATAGAACAGAAAAATATATAAAGCTTACATTAAAAAAAACAAACAAACAAACAAACAAAACAAAACAAAACAAAACAAAAAAAACCCAAAAAAACCCACAAAACCCACCAGCAATTAAGTATGGAGTAGACACTCAAGCAGGGCTAGAAAAAGAGGGATTAGAATTTTCATTCCAAGTCTTGACATCTAAATTTTATGTATCAACTTGTAAAGGACAAAATGACATTTTGTATTCATTAATGAGTCCATATGTATTGATATCTACTGATATATCAGCATATGACCAAACATATGCTAAAATGCTTATGGAATCATAGAATTATTCAGATTGGAAAAGACCTTTTAGACCATCAAGTCCAACAATAAACCCAACACTGCCAATTCTACCACTAAACAATGTTGATAAATAGCACATTACATGTCTTGTAAGTACCTCCAGGGATGGTGACTCCACCATTTCCCTAGGCAGCCTGTTCCAACCCTTTTTGTTAACACATTTTTACTAATATCCAATCTCACGAGGAGTAACGTGAGTCTATTTCTTCTGGTCTAGTAATTTGCTAGTATTAAAGTGTCTCTAAAGATCTCCTTTTACGTGTTTCTTATGGTGTGAAAATTGTCATACCACAGGTGTGGGCCCTAATGGGCAATAAAGATGCAAACCAAGCAGCACAAAGATTACTGATAAAGAAACTTTAAACGATTTCTGTACTAATGTTGTCAAGATAAATAAACCTCTCTGTATCTTGGAGTCTATGATCCTTTATACCAGCTGAACAAAAATTATCATAATAAAGGCAAGGCAGTCAAGGAATCAAATAAAGGCAAGGAGTCAAATCTATTTAAAATAAATAATTTTGGGATTAAATGATGCTACTGTTGCCCTAAAATGAGAGACCTTTGAGATAAATTGTATGACTTCTTCATTGAATCAAATTTTAATTATGTTCATGATTTTAATTATTATTTTTCTTAAGAGACAAACAGCACAGTTGTTTCATGTTTAATTGATGTGTTTTATTTTTAATTGTGTTATTCTAAAGCTTTCTGACTCACTGATTTAAGTAGATCTTCATTATGTGTTTGAAGCAAAGGAGTGTAATAGGAAGATATCAAATAAGGGTGACTCATTAGTAACAAAGATCTTACTTATGATGTAAATTTTGTGATTTTCAAAAGTTTGACCAATTAGAGTACTAAAGCAACCAAGCAACCAAAAAGTGTTTGACTGAAGCTGAACTGTCTTTTCATCTCCCATAAGTAGATGATATTTTGTGCTAAAGAGAAATGCTATAAACCAGTGCTGTATGAAAAATGTAATATTAATGAAAACCAAGCATACTTCATCCTGAATGTGCACTTTAAGACAGGGAAGACTCCATTGTAGGTAAAAATATGTCAAAGTGATTTTTTGACAGATTTCTGTTCTAATTGTCTTAACACCAAATAGTATTTTGTCTGTCTCCAAACATGGGCCCATTTTCATTGGATCTCTGGGGAAAAAGATCAGTCAGTGCCATTTCTGCATACACTTCCTACTTACCTTTTTAATAATTTCATATGGTTATTTATTTATTTCACCTGACTGTTGCATCATATACTAAATCTCAGAAAATTATTTTGAGTGAAACTTCAAATGAGAATTTTGAAAGCAGGATTATTCTCTGACACTATCTGCAGGCAATGAGTGCCACACAACTGTTTATTTATTTCAAGAATTTCACATTCAAAATACTTCTGTCCATTAGTTATGCTGACTCTATGTAGAATCTTTGGGATTCCAAAACATGTATTTATTGCAAAATTTCAGAAGTTGAAGAGTTCAACAGTAAAGCTGTATTGTAAAAACAAAAAATAATAAAACTAAACAAGACAATGATCAAAAAAAAACCAAAATATTTGCCTTTTTGTCTGGTATTGCTCAAGTGTGAAAATTGGCAACCAGTTCTAAACTTCTTGTGTTATTTATGAAGAGAGTTTCACCCTTAAACAAAGTAACTAATTGAGAATATAGACAGAACTTCCAATGTTTTCATTTTCTTTCTTTTGGTTCTTTTGAAAGTTTCAAAATGAATTAGCTTTTTTATTTTTATCCTGCTAATGTGGCTATTAAATCAGTTATTGCATGGCTATGATAACGATGTTTGAGAATGTCAACTGTGCTTTGTTCCTGTTTATAGCCTATCAGCTCCGTGTCTGCCAGCCTCCAGCAAATATACCAAATGCTGAAATTCTGGCCGAGGATGATGAATTTGAAATAGGTAATATTAAAAAAAAAGCAAAATTTGTTTATGAAATAAACTTGCTGTGAACATGGTCCTTTTCAGAATGAAAATCATACTTGCAATATTTTAGATTTTTATTTGAAAATACATTTTTTAAGAAATCATTTCTCTTCCTTATGAGTCCTGAATCTCATCTCTTTCAGAGATTACATATAAGTGATATAATAACTCTTTGTAGTTGACTTAATTTAAAAAAAAAAATCATACTGGTAATATAAAACATTGTATTACACTGAAGCAAACAAACAAAACCCATAAGAAAACATGTAGCTAATGGGATATTCTGTACCAGAATTAAAGTTCTGTGACCTAAAAAACTAAAATCAAATTTATAAAACTTATGAGGATCAGAGAAGGGGATGACATTCTGACTTTCTGAGAGATATCAATAATATTATTTAGCCACATATATTTCAAAGAAATATGATTTGTGTGATCTGTTTTCAGATGTCTGGTCAGCTAGTTTTGCTCACATGATGGCAAAGACAATAATTTTTTTAGTATATGCACCAATATATGATAATTCATATAAGACACAAGGAGAAATTACTTTTTTTTTTTACTTTTTTTTCCTGTAATACAGGCCAAAGAGAACTGCTAGAATATGCAAGGTTTTACTTTTGTTGGCACATAAAATTATATGAATGTTTGGTTTCTTAATTAAAAAATTACAATTTCTTATTCTCAGAGTGCCAAATCTAGATAGCATCAACAAATCCATCTGCTATTTAATTTTTTTCCCTCAGAATTGTATAAATTATTGACTTGATCTTAGACCTTTATTTAGTTCCATAATGGTTATCCCATAAATTATATTACTTAAAGCTTTGCTGATGTTTGGTTTACATAGCATCAGTCAAACCCAGACATCTTAGGAAACTATCTAACAAATAATGTGGTGGAAAGAAGTGATAGATGCAGCACAGTGTGCAACTCAAAGCTCATTTACCACATTTCTTAGACTAATCAAAGTTGTTTATGCCAGAGGTCATTTAGCCCATTGTATAATATGGTGGTAAGAAACTTCATTTATCAATAATGTTTTCAAAGCTAAAAGTCCCAGTTAATTGCTGTTTAATGCTTATTTGGCTTGTTTGTGTTTGGTCCTGTGTTGTTTTTCTGAGCAGGAGACATAATAAGGTACCAGTGTCAGCCAGGCTTTACTCTGGTTGGGAATGAGATTCTGACCTGCCGACTAGGGGAGAGACTTCAGATGGATGGACCACCACCTACTTGTCAAGGTCTTTTTTCCTTTTTATTTTCCTGTTGCCAGACCAGTTCATTGCTGATTCCTTAAATAACTTCTACATCTCTTTACATAAGAGAGCATACTGAAACTTTCAGACTTTTGACGATTTTTCCCAATATGTTGCTCTTTTCTTTGTTTCATATATTTCAGATAGTAATGCAAAATCATTAGTAATCTTAAAATGAACTTCACAAGTTGAAAGGGCCGCTACTCTACTTTGTGAAAACAGTGAGACTTTCATTTTCTCTAGAAAATAATATTGTGAAAATGTATATGGGAGTTTTCAAAAATGCTAAATTAGCATAGCATGGATTTGGGTCACAAGCTCACAAAATAATTTTTCAATGCAGTTTTAAATACTTGAATTTTTGATTCAATGTATTCTAAAAAACACGTTTTCTGTATGTGTATGTGCATCTGTATGTGAAGTGTTTGTTCACTTTTTCTCTTGTTGAGAACTGTGAACAGAGTGCCATCTCTTTTTAAGGTCAAAACAATTACAGTCCTGCCAGCCACTAGCATCACACTTTAAACCAGTATTTATTAAGCTGAAATCTGACTTGTTATGCTGGAATATAATTTTTGCATAATTAAAAAAAAAAAAGATTTTTCTTTCATACCAAACTGATTAGGGAACAAATGAAGATGGACCTTGCACATGCTTCATGAAAAAAATGGAATGTCTTTGAAGTTCTAGTGATGAACATGAGTTTATTTTTTCCTATTAATTCTTCCATTTATATCTGGAAGGATAAATAAGGACCTCCAGTTATAAGCATATCTGATAAAGCCTTTTCAAACCAAAACACCACAGCTTCATAAAAGAATAAGTTATGTAAACAAAAGCCATTTTGAATTCTGCTAGTTTCTGTGATATTCCCTGGTGTTCCATCTGTTCCTGAGCTTAATATTTCAACATCTACAGCAGGATTAAAATATTTTCCCAAATCAGTCATAATAAGTATGTTTGATTTACATTTGTATTATATGAAAAACTGCCATCTGTTTTTTCTACCAATCTGATGATTTGGTGTCCTTCTCCAGTAATTTTAATTCATTAACATACTCATAAAATACTCATGATGAAAGATTTATTTGGCAATAGTAAATTAATCTACAATTTACAAGTACATTTACATTTACAAGTAAAACTTTAATATTTTACTGTTTCCTAGCAATTTCTAAAGTTATAAAATGGTGCACAATACAGATGTTAAGAGATTAAATATGAGTATTTTATTTTTTAGGACTTTATTATTTCTATAATATTCACCTAAGCTGAGTGTTAAAAAAAAAAATCTTGTATAAATATACTCTTTTCCTTCACTCCTGGAAAGCTGGAAGTGTCTACTCTTACAACTGAATAAGCTGTTTTCCCCTGATTTTATGGACAAAACTATGCAAAAGTCAAAATCATTCACAGCAGTGCATCTAGGTCTTAAAATTGCAAAGTCAAATTGAAATGTGAGCTTCATAAGAACTTTTACACTGATAATTTCTGAAAATCCAGGAATTTAGTTAGATACAAATGCGTCTAGAAATAGCTTCCATCACCCCAATTTAAATTTAAATCCTAACTTGGCAGACGTATTGCATTTAATAGGTGGAAAACCATAGTAACCTCCAGGCATTGCTTTAAATGTTAAAATGATGCAATACTAGATAGGGCAAATAGAGACATATGCTGGTCCTGAGGCATTCTCTCCGTGTGTGTTGCTGAAGGCATATTTGTATTTGGTGCAAGACCCAAGACAAAAACTCAGGAATGATGACTTCAGTTACCATAGTTAATCTTTTATCTGTCAGATATGAATGCTAAACATTGATTCCAATGCTAAATATTAAATCTATGCTCTTATAATTTCTGTTTAAAAGCAGAATGAAATTCACTGAAATGGTCTTCAGAGTTAGATTAGGAAAATTAAAAAGAAAATTGCAAAAGAATTTGTTAAACTGTGTTAAAAATGACCAGTCCAACCGGCAACCTAGAATAAACAGCAACATATTTTCTATTTATTTATATGATATCTACATTTGGAAATCACGGTATATAAGTTAAATTTCAATAATGAAAGATGAATAGACAGCTTTGTGGAATCTAAAAGCAGCAAATATACATGCCAAAAATTTCTGTCTTTCATGATTTTACTATATCGCACTGGTCTATGGATTAACTACCATGCTTCATTGTATAACACACTACCTAAGCCTCACTTTCAAGGAAAAGTCTCAGTTCTTCTGTTGGCTCATATTAGTATTAATTTACTAATTCTTTTCATTGGGTAAGAGCACATGTTTGTTTTTGAACTTAATACTGTTCTTCCTGATGCGTTAACCTTGTGCATACATTATATGCTTTAGCTAGTGTAAAGTGACATTTGATTGAGTTTTGCTTTAATTTTTGACTTGAAATAAATTGATAACTACATTCAAAATTAATCCATAAGTAAATCTGAAAAATGCTGCTGAGCAGAATTTAAGGAACAATATATTAGTCTTGAATCTAATATATTGCAATAAAATATATGAGACAATTGAGGAATTCCCAAAAAAAAATTTAAGCAAACTATATCTAATATTTATTTGGTAATTTTAATTAGTACAGCTTAGTTTACATCGCATTCAGTACTATTTAAAATAACATTGCCCTTTTTTTGTTTTTCTCTGGTGTGTGTCAGTTCAATGAGCATTTCCTAAAATTCTTGTGGGTTTCCTTTAGGTTTAAAAATAATCACTAAATTCCACAAGTTTAGCCAATTTCTGTCATCTTATTTAGTTAAAATAAAGTAATGTTCAAACAAAGCATGTAACTTTACCCTTAACTTTCCTTTAAATTAGTTTCTACTTCAGGACAAAATGAAAATTTCAGAGTAAGAAGATTCAAACTGTATTTTGCATCAGAAGGGGACCCTGAGTAAATTCTTTAATGATGACTCCTAACTATATCTCAGATAAATTTTCTCTGATTCACATGAAACTTAGCTACCCAATTATTAATGGAATCTGTTTAACAGAAACAAGTCTTTGAATTCTTTATAAAATTCCTGAGGGTTCTTTAGCTGAAAATCCTGAAATGAAAGAGAGTTTGCAAGGCAAAACCAGGTGCAAATAAATGCATGCAGCCAGATTACTGTTATGCTCTTCCTGCCACAAATTTTTGTATAAATATATGTCTGAATGTACATTTAGAGCTTAGAGGATTACTTTGTTCATTTTCTTGAGATATGTGTCACAACTGGCACAGCATTGTTTGACAGACAGATTCCAGCCATATGAGCTTTATTAAGTGGAGTGGAGGTGCTGTAGTCAATCCTTTCTTGAGTAATTGAGACAAACATAGGACATGAGAAACAACTTTTGAAGTTTAACAACTGCATCTTAATTTGCAACAGATACAAATATTTTTAAAAATATACGGCCAGACACAGTTTTTCAAGTTCAGTTTGGATGCATTTGCAGAGGGTTGGACTAGGCGATCTTCAAAGATCACTTTCAAACCAAATATTCTGTTTCTTAAATTTTTTTTTATGAAGATAAATACTGTCTTTATCTCCCTTTCTCTGTTTTTGTGTTCATCTCTCTTCATAGTCCAATAACTTTTTCAACATAAAAGCTGATTTTTGTAATCATTAAGACAATATTATTTCCAGTGTTCTTGAGAAAATAAAGATCCTATTATTTTTCTTGTGTAGCTCAGGACTAACTCATTTTCATGTAGGAGTTAACTGTCAATATAAAAAATTTCAAAGCTCCTGTTTAGTAGTGTTAGGTTCTGAATATACTGATTGGTCATATATCATGAAGCAAACACATTTTTTCAAAAAACTTCCCATACCATGGTAATGCCAACTATTTCTATTTAATGAGATTGCTATTCTTGTAGATCTAGTGAATCCAGATAAATTCAAAATTAAATCCCTTCATCATATTTTAAATCACCATGTTGCTCAATTTAAGGAAATAGAATGAGTAATGCAGTTCTTTTAAACTCGGGAAAATCTCATCAATCACATGAAACAGAAATAATGGGCTTTAGATTTTTTTGCCAATTTTTCTGTCTCACAGTGCTCTGTCCAGCCAATGAAATGCGTCTGGATTCAACCGGCGTAATACTGAGCCCTGGATATCCTGACAGCTACCCAAACCTCCAGATGTGTGCGTGGACCATTACTGTGGAAAAGGGTTACAATATCAGCATGTTCTTTGAATTCTTCCAGACAGAAAAGGAGTTTGATATACTTGAAGTTTTTGATGGTAACTATAGGATGCATAACTTTGGATGATACCTTGTCTGTATCATTGTTTTTTTTTTAATATGGCTTCTGTCTAATTACTATTGTTTATGTATATCTAAATTCTTTCTGAATAAAAAAATCTTAAGCAAGTATTTTGATCTACTATCATAAAAAGAACTGCTGGATTACTTTATTTTAAAATTGTACTGTATGTTATACTTACAAATAATTTTTATTTTGAGCAAATACATGGCTTCCAGTTGTAACATATTTCAATTTTTTAATTCAAATTAATTTGCCATTTGCTTGGAGGATGTTTTGCATGTATATTAATTGTGTGCATATGGTTGATTGTATGTTATTTTAAATTTTGTAACTCCTTTTTTCCTTCTTTTTTTTCCTTCCTTTGTACCAAGGACCAAATAGTCATAGCCCATTGCTCATATCTCTCAGTGGGGACTATTCATCTTCTCTAAATATAACCAGCAATGGCCATGAAGTATTTCTCCGGTGGTCAGCAGATCATGGCACCAATAAAAAGGGTTTCAGGATAAGATATATAGGTATGCAAATGTGACTTTCTGTAATGTGCATAGAATTTCAATGAGCAACATTTGTTTATGTGAAAAGGGTAATATAAACTATGTTTGGTATCCTTAATTAACCAAACTGAAAGGAAATCCAATCTGTTCTATATATATGAACCTAATGACCCTCATCTTGTGAGGAAAAAAAAAACTCCACATGTGCTCTGTTGAGGATTAATAAAAGACAGGTCTTTAAAATGGCATAAGCCAGTACTGAAGATAAAAGAAGCAGCTTCCCCTTTTCTCTTCCATTTATTTGCACTTGTGTGCCTCGTCATACTGTGGTGTTTTTCTACCTAGATCTTTATGCAATTCATCATTAAGAATTTTGGTGGGACATGGGAAAGCATTGCAACAAGGGCAGGAGTGAACAGCTATAAAGTGGAAAAATATGAACCCTGAAGGGTTGAACTCTTTAAATTAAGCTTCAACAGAAGCAGCAATCAATATTAAAAGACAGTATTTTATTTTTTAGAAATTGAAATTAACATATATATGAATAGTGTGTGGAAATGGTACCTGACAATGTTAGATTTTAGTAAAATTTCTTTTACAGAATTATTATATAATATTTATTTTACTGGAAAATTATTTCAATTAGTCTAGCTAAAGTAGATTTGTTGCAAAATTACAGCAATTGCACAAAAACTAGATTTGATTTTTTTAATGACCAAAAGTGAAATAGATGAAGATATATATCATATATGACCAAATATATGAAATATACACAGGAAACAGTACTGGGGATAGTATCTGTAGATATTAGAAGAGTTATTGGCATAAAGCTGCTTCATTTCACAAGGTGGATAAAAAAATAAAGAATAAGTATAAAATTCTTTCTGCTGTGTTTTTTGGTTTTCCTCACTTAAATTTTGTCTGCTTCACAAATTAAGAAAAATAATTCGGATTATATGTACTGTGAAACTATATCAATATCATCTTTCCTTTAGCAGAGGACAGTTTTCTCAGACTTGAAATGTTTGTTGTTCATTAGGAAAAATTCCCTGTTTACTAGAGATAAAATAATATATGGTACCAATTTTCATTTCCTGTAGTCCCTTTTGGATCTGTTAAAAGAGAAGAGAAACTTTTTCAGTCTTTCATTACAGGCAGTGAGAGAAGTGTGGAGTGGCAGACAGGAACTATTTTCTAATGATCTGTTTCACACAGAAAATACTTGTATGTTTTCTTATACAATTAAAGTACGGGCCTCTGTGTCTTTGATTCTTTCAAGAAAGTATAAGTCAGGAGAGATTTAGTGTAAGGATATCAAAATACTATCAAAATACTATCAAAATACTATAAAAATACTATCAAAATAGTTTGATAGTATGTGGTCTGGAAGGTATAGCAGTAGTTCTGATTCTGCTTTTTGCTTTAAAATGTTTAATAAACATTTGTTGTAAGGAAACAACCACATGACTCCATTATGGTCAGAGGAAGCTTTCATGTGAGAAAAACACTGACCTGAAGTAAGTAATGAAACATGGAAAAGTTTAAAGAGCCAGTGAAGCAGCATTTCTCTATTTGCCTGAGAAAATAAATATCAAGATATCAATGTTTCCTCAAAGCATAGAAGAACTTGAAAACAAACTTCCAGCACAGTTTTCTTTCCTACAAAAAAGAAAAACAACCTTTATGGCTAGCAGCTAGTAATCAAATTAATCAGAGACCAAGTTAAACTTTTACACAAACAAAATTCATCTTCAAGTGGTTACCAGGTTATAAGAGCCCTCTGGTCCACTCCTATGACAAGATAGCCAAACCTAAATTACTTGGTACTCAATGAACAAGGGAGATAAAGGAAACAGAGTAAGTAAACCAGTATTTAATGTCCGAGTCATTAACTACATAAGTAATTTCAAAATATAAAATCTGTAAGTCTTAGAGAGATTTTTTGCTCTCATAATTAGTTATGATATTTTTTCATAGTCTCTAGATAAGATTTCTGTAAGATTTAATGTGTTCTAAATAAATCAACAACTAAAAGCAGATTCAGTATTTTTTGCCACGGATTTATGGTGATAGCCATAAATATAATTAAAATCTATTTTAAATGTTTTGCTTCCCATTAGTTCAATGTATCACAGAACTTAAATGAAAGAATTTATTTAGGACCAAAAAGAAAGGAATATTAAAAAGAGTTATATTCAGGATGTACTGGTTGTTTTCTTCTTTCAAAAATTTGCATACTACCAAAATGTATACAATTGCAATAAATTTCATCATAAACTAAAGTTCAGTAGCTTATTTGATTTAAAAAGAAGATGGTAAAAAACCCTGCCCAAACCCCAAAGCTATAGCAAATCATAAGTGAACTATCACTATTTTTTTAGAGGCTAATGAAAGCTGAATCTTGTAAAAAGCTAATAAAGCTCAATTTTAATCAAGTTTATATTTTATGAAATTGGTCAATGCGTGCAATTATCAGTACATAAAATACAACTTTTAGTAATGGTTTCTCAGCGTCCAATCAGACGTGCACTGAGTTAAACAATTATTTCTCAGGAGCTGTTCCCTGAATTCTGAACACGTGTTTTGCTGATTTGGTGTCTGTGTTTGAAGCTCTGTACTGCAGCACCCCGGAGTCGCCCCCGCACGGTTTCATCGTCAGCCAGACGGGCGGGCAGCTCAACAGCGTGGTGCGCTGGGCCTGCGACCGCGGCTTCCGCCTCATCGGCAAGAGCACCGCCGTGTGCAGGAGGTCTCCGCACGGCTACTACTCCTGGGATGTCCCAGTCCCTGCTTGTCAAGGTGAATTCTTCTGCTAAAAAAATATACTCCAAGAAACTTCCTTTTCCTAATGTGAGCCATCAGTTTTCTGACTTAAAATGAATAGCGGAGAAATATTTCGTGGCCATACTTCTGTGCCAAAATTTTTCAACCTCATAAAAATAAATGTAGTTTTACGGAACAGTATTTCAAGAGGAGCTAATAAGACTGAGATACAAAACCCAGTGCTTTAACATTTAGTGAAGAATATTTAAGAACTTTATTTTTGTTTAATAATAATTTCTGAAATGCTGGTTCTCATTTTTTAAGAACTAATGTAAATAAGGATTTCCAAGGACTATGCATGTATTTTATGCATGTCTTTGGAACTGGAACTATGTTCTGAAGTTTGTGAAAAAGGAATCGATTTTAATGTTTCTGTTTGATTAACAATATTGCCCAAACTGACATAGAGTGACCAGACATTTCTGTGATAGATCAGTTTTAAAGGAATTTGGATATTTCCTATTTGTCATTTTTTCCTGTCAAAGTATTTGATGTGGCAATAACTTTATCTATTTTCTCATGTTTTCCCCTGATTAAACAGTAATTTTCATAAATTCATAAAAGGGTTTATTTGGAAGGGACCTTAAAGATGTTGTTCCAATTCTTACAATAGTGTTCCTAGGGCAGGAACACTGTTCACACAACCAGGTTGCTTAAAGGCAGTCCTACTCAGCCTTGAACACTTCCAGGGATGGGGCACCCACAACTCCTCTGGGCAGCTTTTCTGTGCAAGTTTCCACAAATGTGAAATTCAGCTCAAAACTGCTAGAAACTAAAGTCATTGAGTGACCCGTGGGAGATCTGTTGTTTATATAAAAGTCTGTTATCAAGCTTTGGTGGTTTCTTAAAAATTTAAGGTTAAGGGAGGGATGTATTTTCCTTGTGCCACAAGATTGACTGTAACTCGGATAATATGACTCAAAATTTATCAAGTCACCAATGAAGATTTTTGAATACTGAAGAAGTAATTAATCTCAATGGTAGATAAGGTTGCAGCCAGAATGTAACTAATATAAATTTTACTGATTGATAAAAGAGGCAGAATGTGAATTATGTGCATTACATGAATAAGCAATATTATAGAATTTGTTGGTGCTTAGGATTGGCATCAATGCTGCTTACATGTTAAAAATATTTTTCAAGTGAATATTAATTTTTTGAACTGCTGAATGCTGGCCCTGATGTAACACAGTGGACATTGTTCATGTAACTCTTGTAATTGTCTCAAAGTTCTTATTATCATGGATGTGCTTTTGAAGGAAGTGGTTAAGCTAGGCCAGTTATCAGGAAATAGTGGTAACTGATTATACCTTGGTTATACAAGCATATAGTTATCATACTGGAATGGTTAGATTTGGCTAATCTGCAACCCACGCTACTGAGGAATTTAAGAAATAATAAACATGGTCACATGTTTTCATTTTAGTGTTGTAGTGTGGGTACTGACAGTAGTCATATTTTAGGCTTCAGGCACTGCTAGAGTCTGTGTGAAAGACAAATGAGCAACTTCCTCATTCTGGCCTGAGAAAATCTTAAGGAGGAATCCACAACAATCCTTGGAAAGTGAAAAACCATCGGCAGGTGGTGTTTTTCCGGCGTGTTACTGGCAAGGATGTTTACAAAGAAGTGTAGGCTCTAATGACCAATCATATGAATTGCACTGAAGTACTGTATAAAAGGAGAACTTTGAAAATAAAGATTGCTCTCATTTTCACTCTGTGCTGAGAGTCTATGTGTTTCTCATGCCATTTGTACTCAGTAGCGATGTCATAGAAGTCATATCTTTCTTTGGTGATGGCAAGTGAAATAGTAGTTTTATCAGATGTTCAGTAAATGTGGAAGGTGGACATCCTCGTTTAATTAGCTTGTCACTTCTTTATCTCACTGGGGTCATGTCCTCATACCCTTAGAGCTTTGGATTCAACTATAGTTTCTTGGGATTTTCAATTTCTTAATCACAGTTTTCTTATTTTCTTCTAAGTATGTGTTTGTCTCTAGTTACCAAAAGATACTGTGACTGTTATTAGTATATGCTTTTACGGTTTCGAAGACAGACCGATAGCAAATTCGAAATAGGTTTCTGTGATCTTTTCAGCAGAGTGTGTCTGAATTTAATTTTCTTAAATTTCCGTGTCATATGCAAGGGCTTTTTTTATGGCAATGCAGTATTTTAACATTGATTCTTACACCTCTGTTCTGCAAGTTGTTAAAGGATTGGTGCTTTACCTGTGTTTAGCTGTGATTATTAGCTTCGGTACTGTGCCACAAAGTTGTTATATTGCTTAGGAAGCAAATCAGTTTTATGTCAGATCATCTCCCAGTAGGGGCAAAAATAGATTGCTCTCTTTTTTTTTCCTCCAAGTATTTATACATAGTCTGAGAGGATTAACCTTCCTGTGTGGGTATGATTGGTAATTTCTTAAGGCTCAAGATTTGACTTCAAAGTAAGGTACTTCAGACTTAAATATCTAAGCCCTTTTTATTTTTCACTTTTTTTTTTGATCTGACCTACATTAGATATATGGTTTTACAATGTGGAAAAGGGTTATTTTTTTATTTTTGTTCCCAAACAGACAAGAGTATTATTTCAAACCAGATCTTCTCTTCATACATTTATTTATTTTTTTTTTGTTAAAGAAAAGAAATAAAATAGTAACTTATACTTTTATTTGAAATTTTCAATTCTTCTCTGAGAGACAAAGGAGCCATCAAGGTGAGGTGCTATGCTGGATCTTTTTCTCAGCAACAATCAGGAGCTCATGAGGAATGTAAAGCTGAAGGGTTCAGTGACTGTAAAATTATAGACTATAAATTCTTAGAGCAGTGAGAAGGGTGGGTGCTAGCTAGCCTTGACTTCAGAAGAGCAGAATTCAGCCACTTCAGGGATGTGCTTGGTAGACTACCATGGAATAAATAAATAAAGCCTTAGATTTAAGAGCATATCATGATAATTTGTTAATAGTGAAAAGATCACTTCTTCCAAGCTCAGAAATGTTTTGTCCTCAGAAGTGTTGTCAAAGAGAAAGTCAGGTAGAAGCTTCAGGACACTTGCCTGGATGAGCAAGGAGCTCCTGGACAAAACAAATGGAAAGCCAAAACCTAGAGAGGGTAGAAGTAGGGACAGGCATCCTGAGAGGAATACAGAAAAATTGTCCAAGCAACTGCGGGTCAGATTAGGAAAGCTAGAGTCCAGATAAAAGAAATCTGTCCATGGTTGTCAAGGGAAACAAAAACAGCTTCTAAACTCATATTGGTGATAAAATGAAGACTAGAAAAATTGTGGGCCCTCTTCAGAAGAATACAGGAGACCTGGTTACCTGGGACATGGAGACAGGTGAGGTACTCAGCAGCGGTTTTGACTCAGTCTTTGCTGACAAGTGCTTCAGTCTCGCTTCACAAGTCATGGATGACAAAGATGAGGGCTAAAAGGCAGGAAACCTGGAGAGAAACTTTTCACAAGGGTATGCAGCAATAGGATACATGGGAATGACTTTAAAATGAAAGAGGATCAGTTCAAATTACACATTAGGAGTAAATTCTGATTACTGTAAAGATGGTGAGGCACTGGAACATGTTGCCCAGAGGAGTTGTAGGTGCCCTATCCCTGGAAGTGTTCAAGTCCAGGCTGGACTGGGATTTAAGCAACTTGGTCTGGTAAAGGATGTTCCTGCCCATTGCCTAGGAATTGGAACTGGGTCTGTAAGGTCCCTTTCACCCCCGGCCATTTTATAATCCTACGATTCAGTATTTTCAAAGGCATATTTTCTTTCTGCTTTCCAGGTGGAAAAAATAGAATGTTGAAAGTTAATTGTAGTGATTTGCCAGAGGTCACAAAGTACAGCTGACGGAAGAAATCTGAACATAAACTATATTCATGTTTCTCAGACTGGTGCCTTACTAGTTCAACCATGCTGGTCATATTTTTTTCCAGATATTTTCTATTACCTCTTCTTTATTATCGTCTTCATTTTGAATTGTTAGCTGCGGAGTTATGAACCATTGTTCTTATTTTTTACTTCCTCTATCAAAATGCAAAAGCTTCATTTGATTCAATTCCCTAAAATATTAAGAGAGTTAATTTGCATGCTTAAAACCTATATTAGTGAGTTAAAAAATATTTTTTTTATTAATTTAAGACAATGATCTTGCAATGCATAAGCTCTCTGAGGTCAGTGGAAACTTATATTGAAGACATAAAAACTTTGTGTTTCTCTTTACTCAGCAATATCTTGTGGAATTCCTAAAGCTCCACTGAATGGTGGGATATTAACTACAGATTACTTGGTTGGCACCCGCGTTACTTATTTCTGCAATGACGGATACAGGCTGTCAGCCAAAGAGCTTACCACTGCAGTCTGCCAGCCCGACGGCACCTGGAGCAATCACAATAAAACACCTCGCTGTGTGGGTGAGTGAAAACCCTCCTGCCTGCACCTTCTGGGTATTTATCCAGGGCACAAATCTTCACAGGACTTAAACTTTCATTTTCAGGTTACTTTAATCTACGAACTATTGCTGTTGTTAAGTTATTATGAAATACATATATGAGGTACATGTAACTAAGACTTGCTGAAACTTAACAGCATAAGCAGAATAAACATGCTAGAGCTTTTAGAATACAATCAAACTAATAATTAATTTACAGTTAAAGTTAGTGGTTGCAGAGGTTTTCTGCAAAAGTTATCTCTTCAGTGAGAGCTGCACAGTTCATATACTCTTAACAAACCTTTTTTACTATACCAAATTGCAAAACCTGTGATAATCGTTTGAAACTGCTGCTTATTATTTATATTCATCCCACCATTATAGTCCTACACCATCTAAACTTGGGGGAACGTCACTGCAGAGAAAATACATTTAACTACCAAAATGAAGTGGATATCACAAGTTACAAATGGAATATGAAAACTCAGGTGATTGTAAGAGCAATGCCAGTGATGTCACTGTCTCATTCACATTAGGATTTGAATTATCTCACTCAGTGAAACTTGGAAATGAAAGCAAATTACAACTGGAGTATTTTTCAAGGATTTCCCCTTTCTCCCCTTTTTCCTTCTTGTTCTTGAAAATTTCATTCTGTCATGAATTTTCCTCCTTCTAAAGAACAAATGAAAATAGACAAAAAGTAGTGGGAAAAATGGTTATGCTTCTTATACTATTTTTTATTCTAGTAGTGTTGTAGAATGTGTTGTAGAATGTTCTTGTTACATTTCTGGAGAAAAAACGCTTAGAATAAAGAAATGAGACAAAAAATATATAGCTGTTGAAAAAAGAACTTGGATATGGATATTATTTTTACTGTCACCCATGTGCAGCCTCTCAAAGAAGTCTTTCATATCTCACAGTTTATCTAGGTAGAAAAATAATTTTTCCATTTAAAGGTACTGAAAATTTTAGTAAAGATTTTGGTGATTGATGTAAAATATCACAGAAGGTCCACCTATAGTGAATTCAACCATGGTATAGCTCCTATATACACCAACAGCATTGCCCTGCACACACAATCCCTTCTCTTTCTGGATGACTATTAACGAAATGAGACAACTCATACCTGCTAACCATAACCTTAGTTTTCAGAGATTATGTCACTGTGTTTGGAATACACTTTTTGATTAGTAATGGAACAGATTTTCCCAGTTTGTCCATACTAAGCCACCAATAACTATATCTTTTTGTTATTTTGGAAGTTGTTACATGTCCAAGCATCAATTCTTTTACCCTGGAGCATGGAAGATGGCGAATAGTGAATGGCTCACACTATGAGTATAAAACAAAAGTCGTTTTCAGCTGTGATCCTGGCTATTACGGTTTGGGACCCGCATCTATTGAGTGCCTTGCTAATGGCACCTGGAGCTGGAGAAACGAGCGGCCTTACTGCCAAAGTGAGTACATGTTGTATCTGCATCTGCTGTACAGATTTCAGGAAAATTATTTTATTGGATGAATTAGAAATGAACAAATTACATACTCAAAACAGTAAATTAGAAAAGGCGTTTATTGGCTGGAATTCCTGGGTAGACTAAGGGTTGTTATTTACAAATGAAACACATTAGATTTAGTGACAAGGACATATCTGTAGGCACACTTCTGGAGCTTAAAGGTCCCTAAATTTATAAAGGTACAAAGAGAATATTTTTCTATATGTTTCTCAGTCAGGAATGCTGTAAAGTCGTGAAAAATGCAAACTTTTTTATCCTGTCTGCACAACTGATAAATAAAATATTCTCTTCTTTCAGGTAGTTACCAGATAATGTGCATTTGCACATATCCACATCATTCTTATCGTTAGCTGGTACACTGATAACCCTCATAGTTAACTTTCAAAAATAACAATATATATTCAGATATTTACATCAACTAAAGATTATCACTATAATTGTTAGCTGTAACAACAATTATTGTAGCTATAATTGTTTTTCCCTCCCCTACTGCTGTGAAAAGCACATTTCTTTATAAATTTACATTTAGACATCTCTTTTTCAAAACCGTGGGGTTTTGGTTACACTTTGAAGCCACAAAACTCTTTATGGAACACAGTGTGATGTACCCTCTGACAGAGTGGGATACAACTGTGCTTTTGGTTCCTCTATCAAAAATGTGTGTATCTGCATGTTTATGTATAAATAATAAAATAAAAATCTAAAAAGTCTGTCGATAAGCCAGATAACTATGGCTTAAAATTTATATACAATACATATGCAAAAAAAGAGGTTTAAAAATGCAATTTCAAAACCAGATTAATTATACTGGAAACTAACCTTAATTTTGAGCTCTTTATTACTGGAAATTTAATATATAATTTAGAGAAATTTTAAAAGTTAATTGCAATATTTCATCTCTGCTAGTGTTAAAAATACTGTGTATGTGTCTGTATCTATATCTCTGTATGTATTTAGTATATTCTATTAACTAAATTTGTATTTGTATCTCTTTTTGCTTTAAAAGACAAACTACTTTTAGCTATGTTTTGAGAAGCTTTGTTTGAAATATTGTGACTTATTTTCTTCTAGGTATAAAGTGTACTACCTAATTTTTGCCTTTTATTTGCTACTAATAAATTGTTTTTGCTAATTATTAAAAGAAAATTGACAAAGAAAAATATTATTTTGATTTAAAAGATGCTTTCAGTTGTAAATAAATAGCAAGAAATCCCATCAATATCATTCACTCTTTATAAAAATATAATGTGTAAATGCTAGGGTAAGCTTCATTATGACCCGGAGGATCAAATGACCACTTCCCAAAGAAGCATAACTAAATCTGATAGCAATTGTGATGTTCCAATATGCAGAAAGTACTTGAGAAAACCAAGGTAATTAAACAGCATTTAATTATGTTCTGAGTGGCTTTTTTAACTTTACAGAAATTATTTTAGTTTTTCTTCCCCCTCTCAAAGTGTAATTTCTGGGAAAGGAATAGTTTTTGTTTGCAGGTTTTTAATCTGTGATTTCTATAGATTTCTCAAAAATATTTCAGGGTGTGAAATTTATTTATCTGATTGACTGTTTGATAGGTGTTGTTGGTTGATAGACATTATTGTATGTGTGTCTGTGATTCTCAGCTGTACACTTTTGTTTTTGTTTTGCCATGAAGTTATTTCCTGTGGAGAACTTCCTACACCTCCAAATGGGAATAAGATTGGAACTCAAATCACATATGGATCTACAGCTATATTTACTTGTGACTCAGGATACATGCTGGTTGGCTCTGCAGTGAGGGAATGCCTGTCATCTGGACTCTGGAGAGGAATTGAGACCAGATGTTTAGGTATGAATACTACAGTCATGACTTGTCCATTTTATTTCTAGAACACAAAAGTAAGCAAAGTGATCTGCTTGTCTTTTTCTACTAGCAGATACATTGAAGAGAGCTCTGCATGTGTGTGGCTGGGCTGCATTGCTGTTCTCATCAAATTAGAACTATGTTTATATTTTCAAAATTTTTAATATTTTCAAAACTTGCAAAAACTGTATTACTGTATTTTTGTATATGTCTTTAAAGTAGAACTATACATAAACAGCAAGAGCAAGACTGATTCCATATGTGTCAGCTCTAATACATATCCTCAGTAAAATATCTGCATAATGCATCTTAACAAATTGGTTGTGCCTTAGAATTAAGCTAAGTTCTTGAAAAGATACAAAAGGAGGAAAAAAAAAGTTTGTGAAAACATTGACAAGACCATTGCAGCCTTATTTCTGAGAGAAAGCCACTATCACTGTCCAGACAGTTTTTTACAGAATTTGAAATCCTTTATTTGAACAAAGTTAGGCATCTTCTCTTATTTAATACACTCAGACATCGTTGCCTAAATTATATATTAATAAAATGAACACATGAAAGAATTTCAGGACTAATTTCTGATCCATTGTCATGTGTACCTTGAGCTGGGTTATTGTATTTAGTGTAGAGACACAAGTTTTAACTCTAATTTAACCAAAATTTTAATTTCAGTTGAAATCAAAAGTATGTTAGTATTCTGATTTAGAAAGAAATATATGTCATATTGTATCTTGTTGTTTGTAGAGGCATGAATATATAACAGAATATCCATAAACTGATACTTTCAGAAAACTGAACAAGTAAATACATTAGATAAAGGAATTTGTTGCAATACATCTTCGTACAGATTGCCATTTGCCTTTTTAAACTTTCAGCCAAATAATTTTTCTTCTGTAAAACAGCATTATTTGCTAATGTTCAGTTAAGTGAATAACTCATGAATGAGCAGAAGTGTTGCTTATTAAGCTGCAAGTGTGCAGCTGGAATGTTCCCTGACATACAGCACAGAGGGAGAGAGGCTTTGTTTATGTTTCACTTTTACAATGGAAACCGTTTAACAGAGGAGGGCAAAAAAAGATCTTCATGTTTAATATTCTTTATCTTCTAAATTGTCAGCAATTACAAGATGTTCTAAGTCTAAATTTTTGAAGCACCATAGTATATGCATAATCAAAATGCTCTGCTATTTTCTTGTTTGCTTTTTGTTTAGTTTTATCTTTACTGATTTTTCTGCAGAAGTTGCAGCTGTTGAAGTTTGGAGAAATGTAAAAGTTTTCTTCAGAGAAATACTAACCTCACAGATAAATTGCATGCTAATTGTGAATATCACCTTGAAAAGATACTTGCATTTAAAATTTTTGCCAAAATAGCTTCATGCCAAGTAAAGATCAACACAGAATGAACTGAATTTCTCCTACATTTATTTGTAAAAATAAAATTTATATTTTAATATAATAATATAATATAATGATAGTAACAGATTACATAATCTTTACTTGCAACTTAAAGAGGACTCCTACTTCTTGGAAGAGATTCATTATTATTCAGTTCATACACAATAGTGTCCCGTAATAATTAATTGTTAAGAAAATAACTATATAACTAGAGGAGAAGAACAGTAATTTAAAACACACATATTGTATCAGATTAATTGGACTACAGTAAATTTTATTCGTATCTTTAAAGGTTTATTGTGGCAAATTGTTGAAGACAGCATGAAAATAAGTATTATTCAGAATAATTAGAGTATGCATCATACATAGCAGGCAAAAAATGTATACCTTGCTGGAAAAACCAACCAACCAAACAAAACCCCCACAAAAAAAATAGAAAAGCTAATGACAGATGAAATTTATAAAAGGGAGAGAATAATGGCTGCCATAATTTCTCTTTCAGCAGTGCTGCCTAATGTGTTACATCAGTGTGCAGGAATGAGCTCCCTGCAGACTCAGAATAACTCAGTTTGATTCTTGCTTCTTCCATAAGTAATTTGAGACTTAAGATAGAAGGATGAGCTTAGCTAACAACAAATCAGAAATAGGAAATATTTTTAAGTAGGTTGTTGTCAGAAAGTGGAAGAAATGGAGGACATTAAAGAAGTATTAGAATGTGGGAGAAAGGAGATCAAATACAGCAGGAAAACCTACAGAGTGGGTATTTTAATGGTTCAAGAAATGAATCGTTGTGCAACTTATCAATAAATTTCAATATCTACTTCTGATATTTCTGTGCTCTCAGTTGGAAACATTTTTTAACATTTATCTTAAAGCCTTTCCACTTTTACTTTCTGAAAAATGTAGTTGTTCCTGGGCTTAAGTGATTACCAGTGTATTTCTGGTTTGAGTTTTGAAGATGCCTTTAGTATCTTCACTTAGATGATACATATGAAATCCTGCAGGATGACATAATACCCTTTCCATGTATTTTACTGAAAAATACAATTACTTCAATTACATTTTTTTAAGTACTACTGAGATAATTACATTTAATTGTTATGTTAGGTAGCCTGATTTTTAATTCTAGGCATGTGTGATTTTAAAAATTTATGAAAGGTGGAATAAACAAGTATCTGCTGTAGAACTTTAAACTAGTTTGTGGTGAGCCTAAACAGATATAGAGGAGATTTTTAACTGAGGTAAGCTTTAAATCACCAAAAAATATTGACTAAAATCCAACTTATATTATTCCATGACATTGTGAACAGTAGTACATGATTTTGATGACAGCCATAATAGTGTGAAAATGTGATTATAGGTTTCACAGCTCTTTCTTGTCTTTCTTTTATCATTCTGGCTTCTTTTCTAAAGATGGATAATTTATGGATAATGAATCTGTGGCAAACACAAGAAAACTTAAAACAGTTGCCTTCCTTTCTCAATCTCACTCTTTTTTTTATAATAATACCTAAATGACAAAGTAGCATTTCAGGAGTAATCATATTATAATAGTAGGAAATTGACTTCTTGGTCCTTATTCTCCATAGCTGATGAGAAGAAACAATGTTCAAATTAAAAAAAAACCAAATGAAACAAAACAGAATAGAGCTTCTGAAGTAATTCTATTGTCAAAGTTTAAAAAATTCAATGTTTCAGGACATTTTATTGTGAAAAAATCACTTAAGTATTTTAGAATAAAATAACAAACAAAGACTAAAATCATGACAGTTATGTCTCCTACGTTACAAACTGTCTCTCAGTTTTTTCTGCTTGGTCTTTTTTCTGTACTGGTAGCACTGAAATTGTCTATGTAATAAATCCTGAGAAATATTCAGAAACATGGAATAGATTTTTACTGAATAAAAGTAAAAAATAAAAGAGACTGATAAATCTGTGATGTTGTTATACATTTTCCTCTTGGAAAAATACTTAAATATTCATAAATAAATTAATTATACTTTTGTCTGTTTACATGAAAACGTGTATTTACAGTATTTATAGATTACATATTTTATACTTTGCACTATTTCCTATATTTATGACATCAATTTTGTTTGCTTTAATTTACTGTCAGGAATAACATTGACCATAAAAAAAATATATTATCATACTTAAAAAAAATTTTGATTTTTTTGATTTTTTTTCTGTGTATTTATTTTAATGCCTGTAATCAGATATTTAGTAAACTGGGCATTTCATAGAGAGAAGTAAATCAGGTCTACTTTAATAACTTTATAGTACTTTCAGATAAACTTTAGAATTAACTAGTATATATAGAATTAACTAATATATATATGATTAGTGAAAAACATTTCCTAAGATTTCTCTAACACTGACCTTTTTTTCCCCCCTTTTTCTCATTAGAACTATCAGAACATTACTTTTACACATCATGATTTGATGATCGGGACTATCTTTTCCTTTTTTGTTGTTGGTGGTGGTTTTTTTGGGTTTTTTTTGTTTGTTTTGTCCTAATGGGTTTTTTGAGGGTACATTTTTGCCTTTTAAAATGGCCGTTTGCATTTTAAAATGGTGTATATATTATTTTGGTTAACATTTTAGTTTAGTAAAAACACTTAACAAAGTAAAACTAACAACAAAAAGTATAGCATGCTTAGCATGTTTTGAAAAGCCTTTCTGTTACATGCAGTTCTTATACATAATGGAGCTGTTCTTTTCTTAGATTATTACAAAGAATTCTGATCTTTTCCTAGGACTTTACTCATTGTTAATGTAATGTACAAAGTTCCATACTTCTCACTGGGGGGCATCTAACTGAGCTTCTCTCACTTGTGGTAGTTACATGACTGATAGTAATTTTAAACATTATTTAGACATCTCATCAATGAGAACTACATGAAAAGACAGGAAAATATGATTTTCAACCATAAACTCAAAGGAAAGATATCCTATGCATACTTCTCTTTCTTGTTGATTGGTGAGCTAACTCCAGGTTTTCACATTTCTTGGACTTGTAACTCTATCCTCTTCATCTCAGCTGTACAACACCTAACATTTATTTCCTAATTCCTTCTTCTTTCTCAATTCCTTGTGACATCTAAATATCCTGATAAAACAGATCTGTTGATATTCTCTCCCTTATTTACCAAAATAATTGCTGTTATTTCATACAGGATAGTCCACAACTCCTGGAACAATATTTTCGTTCAATTCTGCATATTAGCATTAAATCTCAAATAAAGATAGACTATGAAATATGATTAAATTTTTAAAGGTCTGTAAGATCTCATTTTTCATTGTTGATTGTGACATGATTGAATTATGTTAATTCAGTTTATTTGGAGAACACCTTTATAAAGTGTCCCTATGAATTAAAATGCAAAACTGAGGAATGAAGTTTATTTGATTAATGAGACATAAGGACGTGTGGTTCCCACACATGACTAATACTAGAGGAGCTTTCTGTAAAGGCAGACAGATAAAAGAAAAGAGGTGTTTAGGTTAGTGTGCACATTAAATGTCAGCATCTGCACTTCCCAAACAATAATACCAGGAATTCCTTTCATCTCTTCTCCTAAGGGAAAGGCTACACTTCACATACTGTGTCTTTGTCTGAATTAAAGAACAATCCATCAGACTGAGCAGATCATGAAACAAATAACCGATCCTGAATTACGTATGGTTCAGAAAATTTTCCTTGGACTATATCTGGTCTTGTCCTCTGGGCTAAATGCCATCATTACTCATGTGGTTCTAAGTTGTCAAAAAAGATCTGTCAATAATTTTGACTACTTTTTCTCCAAAAGGAGATGGACATGGTGCACATTTTGTGCACCTGGTTGAGCTTCTCAGTGTGCTTCCTCTAAAAGGAAGCTAATTTGTTCATAGCAAAACCACTCCGCACATTTAAGAGTTAGAAGAAAGAGCTGAACCAAAATTCTAATGTGAACACAAACTTTGATGTTTTAGCTGGGGAATACTTATCCCAGTTTTACTCAAGTCTTTTTTCATACAAAAATACTGGTTTAAAATGCTAATGAGTCATTATTGGCAGCTTGTTACTCGTAAAGGAAAAACCAGTTATCCATCAGCTCTGTAGAGAACAACTCTCTCAATGGAGTTAAAAAATAGCAGACACACCATCTGGGGCAAAGCAGCCTCGTAAGCTAACAGCAAAGATTGTTCAATGCATTAATCTATCAGTGGTATTTTTCATATTTTCTCAATCAGCTTCCAGTCACTGAAAGTTTTCTGTGTCTGTGTAACCTCTGAACTGTTACCTCTCTGCCACTATTTTCACTCTTGAAACTTCTAGAAAAATATATAAGCAACTAACTTCTTCATCTTCACTGTTTTAAAATATATTTTTTAAAATCTTGGTATTTCAATTAGGGGGAAATTCTGAATCTCCAGTGTTGCTGAATTAATATATCTGGAGTTAGCCATATGCTTCTCTTTGTTCTTCAGTACTACTGTATAATAATAACTAGACTTTCAAATCTGGTATATGATGTTTCATCTTTAAAGAATTATTCAGCTATTTCAAGGAATTCAGCAGAGAACTTCCCTCTGTGGGCCATGGATTAAAAAGATTTAAAATAACTTTACCATTCATCTTGAACAGTTTTAGTACAGCTTGAACAGCTGTCAAGATGAGGCTCTTCTGAAAATAGCAAGAGAAATGCCCCAAGCCCTGTTTTGTCCAGGGCTATGCCTTCTTATATCTTTTTATGAAGTGCAAGCCCTGCAAAGAAGAAAAAATGACAAGAAATAATTCTTCCCTTTTCAGCTGAGGTTATCTTGGCAGGTTAACTTTGTTGCATAATAAATAACATAAATCTCTGTTTTCAATAATACAGTGGTATGTCAATTTGTTTCACTACTGTGTTCATGTTTAACACTGACAAGTAAAATAAGCATGTTTTTTGCCATTTAATGTAAAGAATCTGTATTCATTTATTCCTGTTCTTTTCATCTTATAAAACAACTGCAGAAAAGAAATCTCATTTACACCTATGGTTTCTAAGATTCTGACACTAAGTTATTATGCTCATTCTTCATTGCTAGAGCAGGAATTCATGTCAAATTAGGTAATTTATTTGGTGCTCACAGTTTATTAATATCCTTCATTCCCAATCTTTGACTAATTTTGTTTTCTAATAATATTTCATGCAATTATTCTTCTCAAGTTTGCTAGACTGGAAATTGAGAATATTTCCTATTTCTCCTCTCAAATCTGCTACTCAGTGAAATCTTCCCAATTAGCCTCTTTTAATACCTTTCTTCATAATTTTCACTTGTCTTTGCAAAAGTGGTGTCTTTTGATTCAGTTACAGGTTACATAACATTTACAAGTTACAGGTTGCATAAAGACATGCAGGTCTCATCAGGATTCATAGAACTGCTATGAAAGTCTTTTACATCAATGTCATAGAAAAAATGGAACTACAAATGATCTTATGGTACAGCACAAAAACAGAGATATTGACAATGCACAAAGAAGTAATGAAAACAGTCTAGAATAGCTTAGTCTAAAGTAGTCTAGAATCCTAATTTAGTGTGAAGTCAGCTATTTACTACCAGGATATTAGAATGTACTTATTTGATGGGATTTTTAAATTACTTTAAATTTTCTAGAGTGAGACTGGGACATTACTGCAGATGATTGGTAATGAATTTTCACCTTTTGATGTTTGTATGGGTTTTATAAACCATAGTTTATAAACATAGTTGCAGAAACTGCACTGTGATCTGTTACCTCACCTGTTGAATTGCTTCTGTATTATCCTCCCTGCACAGGAAACAGATTGACCTTTCTCATGAGGTATTCTGCTCCTCTGCCATAACGCAGCACTAAATTCCTAATTAAGAACCAAGCCATATATTTTAATTAAATGGAACTAGAAAAAATATTTCCTTGAGCATGGTCTCAATCACTGAAGACTGTCTGGTTGCCCTTTTGATGGAAACTAATCTTTTACTGCCCAGTTTTATTCCTCATCTGGTTAGTCCTGTTTATAGCCAGAAATTTGATAGGATAGGGAAATTAGTTTCTTTGGAGCATGTTCGAAAAAGTTTACTACATGCTGAATGGATTATGAATTTCTTAGAAAATCAAGAAATACTCTGAAAAAAATTTTAAAATGTGTTATCCTAGAAAACATAAATTTCATGTATGCCTGCTTTTTACATAAGACTGAGGGAAACAGGGAGAGACAAACAAGGAGTGATATAGTCTTGAACAGTTCCAGATTTGGGCTTCTGTTAATTACACAGAAGTCAAATTGCAGTCATTAATCTAATATATGTGCAGGATTATATGCTACCAATACTGTAAATTCGGATTGTTTTATCATGATTCATAAAATGAAATACAATACCAAGCTCAAGTTGTAAGAAAATGTAAGATTTTCAATTTAAATTTTTTTTTAGAAAATTTGTAGCCCCAAATGAATGAGACAAAATGCAGAAAAATAAACTGGGATATTAGAAGCATTTGAAATTTCAAAGGAAAAAACAGTCCAAACCATATTGATTCTAAATGTCTTTTCTTATTAGCAATCCCATGCTTTGGAGATTGGTTTGTGGGGGCTATTTGAGGAAAATTAGAAGAGAAAGGAGAGCAAAGGAGTTTGAGTGGCTGATAACTTTTTATTCTCATTTTTTAAAAAAATTACTAGATGAAACATTGCTCATTCTTTTTGCTTGTCTTACTCTTCTTTTTGCAGTCTTCATTAAGTCAACCATACATCACAGTCTTCATGAAGTCAACCATTCTTAGAAGACTTTCACATTAGCACATTTTTTGCTGAATCACAGTGCCCATTTTCCAGAATTCTTTATGAAAAATAGTAACTACACATAGTTTGTTTTTTTTCCCCAGTCTCTTTGTAGGCTAAATGTCTCTATATGACTTTCATAGTGAAAATACAATATTTCTCATACTTTGAGACTACAGAGTATAGGATTAGGCCTAAGCAAAGAAAGATTTTTTGTTGTCGTTTGGTTGCTGAAAGTTTTGGCAGCTGTTGTGGTGACTGCCTTCAGCCAAAGGATGTTAATCTCTTTGGGATTCCACTGGGAAGGAGAGAAAAAATAGAAAACATTACAGAGGGTAAAATTCTAGCAATAAATTGTTCAAGTAATTCTGTTTATATTGTACAAAGGCTATTTTTATAATGTCCACATGGATTGGTATCTATAATATTTGTATTATTTTTATATTTGTGGAATTTTTCTATTTAGTTAAATATATGATGCTTTAAGGTTACCTTATTCATTTCATCATAATCAAAAAAAACCAAAAAACCCTAAGGTAAATAATACTTTTTTACATGTTAGAATAAAAAGAATTATTCATGTTTTTAAAAGGAAATTTGATGATATATATGACATTTAATCTCTTTGCTACATCATCTTTTTGTAATTTTTATATGTGTATAGTTATACAAATGCATGGCTGCAGTTTTCAACAAATAAAAATAAAGCTTTGAATTAAGTCAGTAAAAAAATCTGGAAAGATATTCAGCATTTCTTTGTTTTAGTTAAGGAGGTTTATTTAAAATTTCTATGGCATATTTACTGATTTTTTTTTTTT
>VXBR01005240.1:526700-542428 GCA_013400215.1 Cisticola juncidis
TTTTTTTTTTTTCTTTACTATAACTAAATCTAGCTGGTCACTGTGGTATCCCAGATCTTATAGTCAATGGACAAGTAATAGGAGAGAATTATGGCTACAGAGACACAGTTGTTTACCAGTGCAGTCCTGGTTTTCGGTTGATTGGCTCTTCTGTAAGAATTTGCCAGCAGGATCACAACTGGTCTGGCCAGCTTCCGTCCTGTGTGCGTAAGTAAGCATGGCAGCACATCCTGATTTATGTTACAGGAGTGTTTGTGTCAAACACAGCCAGGATTGAACAATCCCCAAAAATATGGGGCCACAGACAATCTGTGATTCATCTATCAGGTCAAGTTAAGTGTTGTCACCTCAAATTTCTACTGCATCTCTTGGCTACTCAATACCTGCTGTTATGGATATGAAAACTCTTCAGAAAGTGATAGGAATTATGAATGCCACTACTCACATTTGAAAATGGCTTTACGACCAGTAGTGGCTTTTAGAAATATNCTTTTAGTTAGATAAGAAACTACTGTTGAAGCAATCTGTCAACACTGCAGATTAAAATGTTTTCTTTATCAAATTATATTTTCTTTGTTTCTTTTTCTTCTTCTTCAGAGAGATGCTGTTACTTTGATTTGTGGTTTTGGGGATCTTTTGAATGAACATTGTGCTTTGTTAATAAAGTTTATTTTGCGTGATAAGTATGTCAAGCCATCACATGAAAGACCTTTAAGTAACAACAGAAGATGATGTATTTAATTTAGGAAAATTTGAGATTTCTCTAAGCACTTTAAAGTAAATTATCACTGTTTTTCATGTTCAGTAATATTAGAGTATTGAAACTTTATTAATCGGCCTCCAGATATCCTATAGCTCTATTTTGTAGTAGAAATTCTCTTCATGCCAAGTCATAGTACACAAGAATAATTCATTTATTCTGTGATGTTTTATTTTTTATTTTTAATTATTGATTACCTTTTTTGGTTTTGTTTGTTTGTTTTACCATTCATTTGTTACAAAACAGAAGAAAATGTTTACAAACTGGTTTTGAATAATTTTTTAATATTTATTTGTGTCCAATTTCCCTTACTTTTTTTTTCATTCATTTTTTGTGGGTGCAAAAATGAAACTTTGCCTTCCTTAGAGAGTTTTTGTATAAACATAAGAACAATTTCACTGTGCCTGTAGTTCTGGTTTTGTTTGGTTTTTTTTAATAGTCATAAATTTATAGCTTCACTAAGTATCTGGACCACAAAGATAAATACTGAGTTAATACAGAGACAAATTTGTAAGGAATAATACCTGAGGAACTAAGGTAGTGAAATACATCCTTTCAGTTTCAGACTATATAGACTGAAAATCTAGTGCTTGCTTTTCTCCTGCTTCTTCTGAAGAGTTCTCTTTATTTGCTTTCATTACTGCATGCCAAATTCTATTCAGTTTATATAAAAATTTAAGGAAGTTCTTGAACTTGAATATGTCATGGAAAGTATGCAATGTCTTATAATATCAAAACCTGAGAATACTATTATATACTTACTATCTATAGCATAATAAATAATGAATAGTGATAACATCTTGCTTTATTTTTGTGGGGTTTTTTGACTGGTGCTATGCTAGCCGTCAGCTGTGGTCACCCTGGCAGTCCTATTTATGGAAGAACAAGTGGAAATGGTTTCAACTTCAATGATGTCGTGACATTTTCATGTAATACTGGGTATGTTATGCAAGGACCAACCAAAGCTCAGTGCCAAGCTAACAGGCAGTGGAGCCACTCGCCTCCAATATGCAAAGGTAAGAATGCAGCATTTACAGGTTTCTAACTAAATGTTGTAAAATTACCGCTGAAAAATAAGTGGAGTGTAAAGGAACACAAGACAAAGTAATTCCTCTCTCACCAAGAGACTGATTACCTAACATAATAATCTTATTCTTAAAGACTTTTTGTCATTCTATGATTTTTTTCACTCAGGTTGCCAGGATAATGGTTGCACAGGAACTTTCTTATGTGTCTGCAGAATGTATTGCTTTTAAAAAAAATTGTTTCTACAAGTTTCTTAAGCAAAATTATGCAGAGGTAATTAAGAGCTTAAATCCTGAAATACTTTTCTCTGCATTTTTAGCCAACATAGTTCTAAGGGAAACATAAGAATTTTTTTCCATTGACATTTCTATTGGTGCTCCACTGAGTATCTTGACTTTGAAAATTGATATTCTAATTCATTAACATTGTCCATTTGTATTGGTTCTCAATGCTTCTAGATATTATATGTAAAATTGCTTCACTTAGAAAAATAATACTATGAAATTATTCCTGTTTGAATTTTCAGAAGCAGTTTTGAGAAGGTTTTCTCACCCCAGTCTTAAAATTTGTATGTTTTTTAATAATTGGTTTTATTTAGAAAACTGTACTTCTCGCTGTAACCTGCAGGTACATATGCAGAAATTCTAATTACTGTTTTTCAGCATCTTCTCTGCAGCCTCTATGGATTTTTATCTGTGCAAACTAAATCATGTGTTTTTATAGAAGTTTTATTGACTATATTTTATTTTCAATATGTGTTCTCAACTTCCATTTGATCACTTTCCCCTAAGAGATAATGCCAAATAATTTACTTAGAACTTAATAGAACTTAAGAGAACTTAATACTAAGAACTTAATAGAACTTAAATTTCTAAGGAACTCTTTGTTGATGAGAAGATATTATTTTCTAAATTTACAATACTAAACATGTACTGTGTGTTTTCAATCTCATTTTCAATCCAGTTGCTATCAGTCACCTTGGTATTCTCATATTGCAAAGTAATGTGCCAAAGTGCTGACAACTTGCTGGCATGTAGGGATTGGTAAATAAGTTGATCAGGTTACTCTGAAATTTTACACAGTCCTGTAATTGTATATTGGTTTTAGGACTTTAAAAACAAAAAGAACTAATCTTGTTTTGGGCATCATTAATCATGTCTGCAGTGTGCAGTGAAATCTTTTCTAATGAATATGATTTCATTTGCTTTGAAGTTAAATAATAATATTAACTGTTACCTTGCATATTTTTAAACTACCAAAAGTGCAATATTATAGAAAAGGTTGCACATTGTTATGAAGAATTTGCTTTTGTCCCATAATTTTTTTGTATAAATTCAGCAGTGCACTTGCTATTGTTATACTACTTACAACTTTGTTAAGTATCTAGTTTCTTAGCCAACCATAATAATTGTGGAAAACTATTGAAATGGTCGGTTTCTTGTATTTTATTTCAAGTGCTCACTACTCCTCAGTAATGAATAAATTATTTTCATTACTTTAAATGTATGCTTAGTAGCATGAACATGGACAACATTCTCAGGCACATGGTGTGACTCTCAGGGCTGTCCTGTGCAGAGTCAGGAGCTGGATGTCAATGATCCTCGAGGTGGAGGGAAAAAGGAAAAAAGCAGAAAGGTAGCTCAGGCTTTTCTCCAGGGAAAAAAAAAATCAATATTGACCATCAATGTAGCCAACAAATTGTTCTGTCCTTTACTGTTAAAGTCAAATACAAGCAGAAAGCTGTTTCTGTCCTTGGAAAAGGTATGTTTTCTAGGCTTGTGGTACCAGTATTTGAGACCTGCTAGAAGAAGCACACAAGCCGACTACAGCACTTATAATAGTGGCTAGAGGGGTTATGAGCCATAAAATGCCTACATTAAGTGATTTAGGTAGGAAAAATTATCTTGAATTGCACCTGGAAATACTGTTTTTCCTTTGTGGATTACAGAGCTTTTCAGCATATTTTGATAATTTCATATATACACATCCATGCACATTTACCTCTGAAATTCAACAAATGTGAAACAGTAACCCCATGGACCAGTACAGGCTGGGGCTGGCCTGCTGCAAAGCAGCTCTGCAGAGAAGGACCTGGGGGGCCTGGTGGACAACAAACTGTCCATGAGCCAGCCGTGTGCCTGTGTGGCCAAGAAGGGCTGTGGTGCCCTGGGTGCATTCGGAAGAGCATTGCCAGTAAGTAAAGGGAGGTGATCCTGCCCCTCTGCTCAGCCCTGGAGAGGAACATCTGGAGAACCTGGAGTGTGTCCAGTGGAGGGCTACAAAGGTGGTTAAGGGGCTGGAGCATCTCTCTTATAAGGACAGACTGTGAGAACTGGGCCTGTTCAGTCTTGAGAAGTTGTGACTGAGAGGAGACTTCAGTAGCTGAAGGGAGGGAGTCAAGAGGATGGAGCCAGGGTCTTCATGGTGGTGCCAATTAAGAGGATGAGAGGCAATGGGTAGGAACTGATGCACAGGAAGTTTCACCTGAAAACACATAGGTGTATGCAAGTGCATGTATATAAACATGCTATTCATTATAAGGGTATAGGGATAGTAATTTTTATGAGAACTTTAGTTTTCTGGAGTAACTCTGAATAAGTGATGATGTGTTTCCTTGACTTGAGGAAACCACATGAAAACTGTTAAAAAAATCTTCATGACCCCCAAATAAGTATTGTAATGAATTCATAGATAGCTGTAAGACACACACAAAAAAAAAAAANAAAAAAAAAAAAAAAAAAAAAAAAGTGTGGGAAATCCATATTCTGAAATTTTCAGAAATATAAATTTTAAAATGGTAAGATCTCAAGAAATTCATCAGTATTCTTAACCATTAGTTAACCTCTCTTTTTAAAAGTTCCTAAACACTTGTTGGGATATGTTCTCATTCTGTCAGATTCACTAGAGTCTTACCTAACTGACCTTGTGCTCTTTAGCTCAAAATATCTGTCTGAAAAATGATCCATTATCAAAATGTTGATATAGGAACATAAGTATGTTTGCATACATAAATATGTATGCATATAATACATAAGTATTTCTGTGTGTGTTAGACCAAAGTCACATCTAGCCCCCAAATATGCTTCTATTTGTGGACAACAGTGTATGTCAAGGCAGGAAGATAAATTCATTTTATTGGTGTGTTCAGTAACTTTTAGTGGTCAATAATTTTGTGGTATCATCATACTGTAAAGAAGCATTTCCTTTTATTTGCTCTGGGTTTAAAATCTTCTGGCTTTAGTGTCTCATTGTTTCAGCTCTTCTTCCTAATTCATTACCATTATATAAAAAGTTAGGGTATATAAAACCAGGATAGCAACACACTGGATATTTCTTACACAAAGAATAGGAGACCATTTTAGGAGACTGTATTAGTATGGCTCTCAATTCTGTGCTCTTTTTCTTTTTAGTGGTCAATTGTTCTGATCCTGGAATTCCTGCAAATTCTATAAGAGAAAGTAAAATTGAACATGGAAATTTCACATATGGTACAGTGGTATTTTATGACTGCAATCCTGGATATTTTTTATTTGGCTCTTCAGTTTTAATTTGTCAACCAAATGGCCACTGGGACAAACCTCTACCTGAATGCATTAGTAAGTAGATAATGAGTTTGCTTCTACAAGGAATGTGGACTAGACAAGGTGTTATTTTGAATAAAATTTTCATCAGTCTCATGACACCAATTATAATAATCACATATATATATACATTTGTGTGTGTGCAGTACTGCTGGAGGGTCTCAGTAGCTGCTGAAATAGCAGTTATATTGTCCTTGTGTGTAGCAAATAACACAGAATACTTATGAAATGCAATAGCCAAACAAACATCTCTGAATGCTCCAGCATAATAATCCCTGATAGCAGGGATACAAGGTCAAAACCTGTTCATTGAAATCACCAGTAATAGCACTGTGGAGCACCTAAGATGTCCTCTGGACAATATCCTGAGTTTACAACACTAATAGATGTATCTGAATGTCATACTCACATGCACCCTATTCACTAGGGCAGGTAAGTCAACACAAGTAGGTTATTTTATTCTGGTTTGTCATGAACAATTTTCTGACTGTGATGCAGATATAGCCAGAGATATTTCTTAGACTTTTAATTGGCTGGGACAGTTGATTTACCTGGTTCTCTATTAGTCTGTAAAAAGGGTTTAGTTTAGGATCAACATTTTTCACTGAGAGAGGCTTATTTTCCAGGGATTAAAGGGAAAACAGGCTAAAGGTTCCTTATTCAGGAATCATGGACTGATACTTGCAGTATTGTAGCTATTTGTTCTCAGGTGGCTTCACTAGTTCTACTATTACCTCTCTAAAAATAAGAAAAAACTAAACTTTTTTTCTTATTATTGCTAAAAATTTAAGTTATGGAACTTGTCCCTTGCTTTAATGGAAAAGTAGCTTGACTGCAAGTCATAGTGAAATAAAGTGGCTATTGATTTCACCTTAAATTTAATGGCAACATTACCATTTCAAAAGGAGAAATATTGCTTAATAGTAAAATATTTCCAAAGATAAATGAATTTAAAGACACAGTTGTCAAGTTTTCTTCTTTCTACATTTTTATTTTAATCTCTTAGTCATTTTTATCTGAATTGTCACAAGTAATTTAATAATACAGCCTTTATTCTTCTTTTAAAACTGCTTTGGGAGGAAAAGTGATAAATGTACTTTTGAAAGGGCATCTTCTGCTTTATTTGTGTAATTTTTATAGAGGGGTCAATGAGTTCTAATGAAGTGGTATCCTTGATATTTTGTAATCGTAAGCTTACCAAAACTTTTTAGGAGCCTTTTCTTAAGAGCTTCTGGAGTGTTTTGCAAATTGTTGCTGGAACGGGACTTTTTACAATGACATGTATTGATAGGACAAGGAGTAATGGTTTAAACTAAAAAGAGTTAGTTCATTTAGACTCTAGATAAAGAGAAGTTTTTGTTTTTTGTTTTTTTTTTAATGAGGGTGGAAAAACTGAAAGGAAGAAATTAGTATTAGAAAAAAAATAAATTCAATCAGGTTTTCATATGAAATCCCAGCCTGAAAATATTAATATCAAATTAAATTTTGTAGAATGCATAATCAAATTAAGGGTAATATTCAGGGTGATATAATTTTTTTAATCAATTAGAGATCCAAGACTTCAAGACATAAATGTAAACAGAAAAGTGTGTATAGGAAAACCCAAAGGTGGAAACTGTAAGGTACCAGCAGGAAATTAACTCTGTCCTGTATGACATCTGAACAGGGCAAAAGAATCAATCAAGAACACTACAGATAATAAAATATTTTGAAAAACTCTGAATGTTCTTCACAAAAAAGATTTCATTTTGTTGAAGCCTGCATGACCAACATGCCTTTTTATTGACAACATTCTAAGTTTCCATTCTCAACAATCATCCATAATTGATAGCAGATTTTAGTTAGAAGCAATTGATTAAAAAATAACATGTTGACAACAAGTGCTTGTTATGTAAAGTTGACTGTTCTGGCCATTTCACTCAAGCGCCTCAAAGCGTGCAGAATGGTCTCAGGGCCAATGACACTAGGTAGGAATCAAAGGTGGTCAATAGCTTACCACATTCCTAAATCCTTTTTGGCCCTGTCAGGAAGGTTCTGCACCATGAAAGCTGGACCTTTGGGAGAACATGTCATTACATGTAAATCAGTATATACATAAATTAAAGCTCTAAGACCAAAATAATCATTTAAGAAAGACAATTTGTCACATATGACTTTGGTCTTACGCTGTATTGTACAATCATTGTACTGTTGCAAGTATCTGAAATGCCATGGAATTGAACACATCCTCAACCTTGATCAGGCTTCTGATTTGATTTTTGTTTAATAAAAAAGCCCTGCTGAAAATAGTATTAAATACGATGAAGTTTTGCTAAAAACTACAGTTGTATGATTTAGCAGCTGGTTCTATTAATTGATTATTGCAGCTCTAATTTGTGGGTTTCTTGGTACATGAATACAAATATCTCTGGAAAAGATAATCTACATACCATGAATAGATGTAAGATAAAAAGAAATCAAACATCAGGTCTAGATTCAGTTTGTCTACACAGTGGATTCAGTTTATGAATTTCAACTGTGAATTTCCCAAACTTGATTTATTTTGCTTGCTCTTTGCTCTGAATTATTAAGAGAGATTAAGTTCTGCATATTCTCTACCAGAGCAGTAACTTTGGCAAATACTGTGTTCCTGTAATTTTTCTCTGAGGAGTACAAGGAGTGTGCATGTGTTTCGTGCCATAAAGATCAGCTTAGTAAATGAATGGTTTTGAACATCAATACATGTGTCTAAAATATCTTTTTTTGACATCTCCAAACATTTCTTTCACAGCTTTGGTCTGAAGCATATTTTGCATTCTAGTGCCATGATTTTCCCCAAACCCTAAAAATGTTAACCCCTTCACAAAGTTTATATATGCAGTTATGAAAATGAAAACTAAGAATTGTTTGATCAGTGATAATAACCTTCTTTTATCTCCAATAATTATGCATTGTAGTGATTGACTGTGGACATCCTGGAGTTCCTCCTAACGCGGTCCTGTCTGGAGATAAATATACCTTTGGTTCTACTGTTCATTACACCTGCACGGGTAGACGGTCACTGCTAGGGCAGTCATCTCGCACATGTCAGCTGAATGGGCACTGGAGTGGGTCTCTTCCTCACTGCTCAGGTAATACAAGTGAATTAATGACTGTATCTTTAAGGTTTTTTAAATATATTTTGACTTTTTCTGAAGGCCATTTCAAAATCTGTAAAATCATATATAAAACTGAATTACCATCTCAGTAGAAGTAAAAAAAAAAAAGTAGAATCAAAATAAGCATAAAGTATTAGCAAGAAAATAATCCAGAAGAAGTAGACTTTCTTGGTGGCGCTTAATATGAACAAGAAATTTCACATTCAATTGACTGTTAACAAAACCAGTTTATGTTGAAAATATTTTTGATGTGATTTCTGGCAAGAGTGTTAATTTCCACAGTGAAATCGTGCAACATTGTCTCTTCAAGATGATGGGTAATTTTCTTATTATTTTTCTCTTAACTTGCAAAGTGTCTACTGGCTTGATGACACCTCAGATATAACTTGATTGTGCAATACATCTGTCTCTATAATAAGGCCAGGTGGGCTCCACATAATTTCAAGACAGAATGCTCTGCTTTTGAGGGAACACCATTTAATCCTTGTAATATTTTAGCTCTCACTGAAGTCAAGATATGTTTTCTGAAAAACTTATTGCTTAGGAATATTGTGTTTCACAACTTCAGTTTGATTCACTTTAAGAGCAGTGATCAAGTGAAAAACAGAAATCCAAGTCACACACAAATTTGGGATTTGATTAAATCCCTTTTGTTATTGCAGACTATGTAAACAAATACTGTGATAAAGGTTAACCATGTTATCAGCTTTAATTCTCACTAAATACTGGTGGAAGTTCTTTTTTGTCCTGCTTATGTTTCATTGTTTAATTGAAGAAATCAGAGGAGTTTTGAATCTTTTTTAAACTAATGTCATTTAGAGAACTCAGACATATTTAATAGCAGAAAATAAGAAAATAAGTGACATGTTTTTCTTGGATTAGATCTATGCCAACTAGAAGTGAAAAATAACTGATATACAGAACTGACTATGCTATACTACTTTCACATTTAAAACCCAAGGTTCTTTACAGTATTAGTCAATAATAGAATCATAGAATGGTGGAAGTCAGACAGATCTTTACAAATCATCTGGGCCAACTTCTAGTTAGAGGTAAGGACATTTTCCACTAATATCCTAGAATAGTTTGTGGTGGAAGGAACCCCCAAAAATCATCCAGTCCTCCCTTACTGCAATGAGACAGGATATATTCAAGTAGCTCAGTTTCTCAAAGTCCTGTTCAACCTGACCTCAAACCCTTCCAGGGGGGTTGCATCCACCAGTTCTCTGGGCAGCCTGTTCCAGTGACTCACTGCACACTTCATAGGAAATATCTGCTTTATGCCCGATTTAAATTTAGCCTCTTACAGTTTAAAATTGTCCCCTCTTCTTCTGTCACTACAGACCTTGATAAAAAGCCACTCTACATCTTCTATATTTTATGTATTGAAAGGCCACAATAAGGTCTTCTGGAAGCCTTCCTTTTTTGAGGTTGAACAGCCCAAATTCTCTCAGACTTTTTGCACAGAGAGGTGTTCCAGTCCTCTGATCATATTTATTAACATCCTCTGGACCTGCTCTAACAGGTCTTTGTTCCTGTTGTATTGGAAACCTTAGAAATGGATACAGTAGTCCAGATGGAGGTCTCACATATTCAAAACCTTTTTTTGTGAGGTTTTTTTTTTTTCCTGCCCTCATCTCTTTAGTGTATTCAGTTATAAACTGATTCTCAGCTGCAGTTTCAGAATATGAAATTTTATAGCCCATGGGACAGAAATAGTTGAAAATTAATATGAAATATTAAAATAGAGCTTCTTGGTTAAAGTACTGCAATAAATTCTGAAGAGTTTGAAGAATTTTTGGTGTCTGAACCTTCTGCAAACTCTTAGGAACCTAGAATGTGACAAAACCTACAAAAATGTACACCTTAAGGTTTTTATTCATAAAGGTAATTTGAAACAATTAGAGAAAAGATCAAGTTCTTATAATCTGTAATTTTAAAAGGTATGCACTAGAAATCAAACTTTAATGTAAAATAATCTTATACAATAAATAATGATATATACATGTATTTGCAAATTTGAACTATTTAAAAAAAAAAGTTTTTACAGCTAGCATGAGACCATATTTGTCTGGGGCAAAAATCCTCTTTAGATAAGGCTATTTATTGTAGTTTTTCATGGTATTATTAAGAAAAAATCTAAATTGTGAATTGCAAAAATAATTTTAAAATACACAAAAATATCAAGGAATACAGCCCAAAAATACTCATAAAAAATCAAAGATGCCCTACTGAAAATAATACTATGCTATAGTATTTCTCCTATTAAATTAAATAAATGTTAAAATATCTTGGGATATTAGGAGTGAGGTACATTATTTTTTTTTCATTGTTCTAATTCTTGTTTCTCTACCTACAGATAGGCAACTCTAATCAGATCTAATTATTTTTTTCTTAATACATGAAGGAAAAATTCTTTGACATAGGAATGTTTAAATGTTAATCATGATGAATCAAATTGTACTGAATATAAACTCTGATTTTCTTTAACTGTATTGTACCAAACTATAATTCTTAGTAAAATTTTGAGATTTTGTTTTCAAAGCTTTTATCTGAAATGCTTTCTCTTTATAAAATAATTTGCAGTTCATGACACAGAATTTCTATATTTTGCATCTAAAATATGTAAAATCATCAGCTTTCATTATTAGCCTTTTAATTGATTTCTTAATTTTAATGCATATTAAAGCTTTAAAATTTGCATGTTTGTTGATATTATTCATAATATATAAAATAGAATATTTAACTGAGAAAAGATACAGCATGCTTGTCTTTTTACTATATGAAAAAAAAAAGAAAATGCTAGATCAGTGAACATAAGGTAAGTAAATTTTGTATCATCCTTATGACAGTTTCTTGTCACATGACATTGAGCTAGAAGGAATTGTCATGTCCCATTGATATATACTGGCATTCAGAAACAGTTTTCAATCATCATATGCATATCAGACGGAGTCAGAAATTTTTTGCAATGTAGAATTCCTTATATCTGCAGCAAGGGTTGTAAATAGCCTAAATATCTTCCATTTCATCAAGATTAAATATCAACTGAAATTTTGTTACACATGTGAGTGAAGGATGGTTCATCACTAACCATAAAAATAATTTAGTTGAGTCTGCATGAGCTAATAAAAATATGTTTTCTTAGACTTCATCACTTCCATAAGTCCATAACTTCCTCATGAGGGGAAAAGGAGGGGCAGGCACTGATCTCTGTGGTGACAGGGACAGGACCCAAGGGAATGGCCTGAAGCTGTGTCAGCGGAGATTTAGGTTGGATATCAGGAAAAGGTTCTTCACCCAGAGGATGTTTGGACACTGGAACAGCTCCCCAGGGAAGTGGTCACAGCACCAGCCTGACAGAGCTCAAGAAGTGTTTGGACCATGCTCTCAGACACATGGTGACTCCTGGGGATGGGGCTGTGCAGGGAGCTGGACTCAATGGTCCTTGTGGGTCCATTCCAACTCAGCTTATTTTGTGATTCCATTATATCTGGTGTGATTAGTCATTTAGAAAAATTATTTCTGTAACTTGCTATCAAAAGAGCTGGTGGTTAACTTTACTAAAATAAAAAGTCTAATAGTCCACAGTAATAATTAGGCATCAGAAAAGGCATTTCACTTAGAAGAGGAATATGTGATTTCTATTTGGCATAGAAAATAACCTATTTTCATTTTTTCACCATAAAACTCTTTTAGGCATAATGTTAAGTAACTTGCCAAAAACTGAACAGTTATTGTGGAGATTTTACAAGTATAGAATAATGAGGAGGCCTTGTTCCAATTTTGTCATTGTCTAACTAAATGCTACTAGAAAATGTAAGATACCGATTTCCAAACCAACAAAAAGCACTCTTGATCTAGTAATTTTTTTAAAAATTATTTCGAAAATATGAAGGGTTTTTTTTTGTTGTTGTTTTTTGGGGGTTTTTTTGGGGTTTGGGTTTGGTTTTTTTTGGTTGGTTGGTTGGTTGGTTTGGTGGTGGGGTTTTTTTGTTGTTTTTTTTTGTTTTGTTTTGTTTTGTTTTGTTTTTTGTTTGTTGTTTTGTTTTGTTTTGTTTTTTTCCCAATCTAGAGAGTTGTTAAGTCACCTAAGTACCTTGGATATAATAAATTATTTTGAAAGCTTATAGATTTTTTTTTTTTTGCTATAATTCAGAACTATTTGCAGTTTCTTTTAAAGCAGGGCTGGCAATCTGCTTCTGTGTCACATAATGAAATGGGTAAACAGAGAGCAGCCTAACTTCTCAGTCTGTGATTTTGAACCAGACAGCTAGCCCTTTTACTGACTTGAGTATATTTGTTATTTCTGAAATCATTTAAATACGTAGTACCATGTGCTTCTTAGACATGATGGACTAAGCCAAGTATTTGCTCATGCACCATAGTTTTCAAAACACAGTAATCTAGTTCTACTCTTCTTCCTTCACTACTCAGTTCTGTACATACTTTTGTCAGTTAAGAGTTGTGTCCAACCCTTCACTTCTAGCAGCATTTTTTGGCAAATGCAGTGCCAACTAAGGCAGCAGAACATTTGTTTTTCTCTGCATATAAGACTCCAGGTTCCCATAGAACCACTCTATAATGAGTTCATCACTTTTCGTCTTTTGCATATTTAGAGTTTGCAAATTTGTTTCTTATTTCTATGGAAAAAAATTGCTCTTATTACTTCTATTTAAACATGAACAACCCCCAGAAAAGTATAGCTATTCTGCATAACAGATAATTTACATAGTAGGATTAATTCTTTCTACTTGATTCTTGAAATACTTCATCTTTATTCAAAATAGTGTAACTACAAAGTAATGAAGATATTCTCTCAAAAATATCAATGTTTGACATATTTTTTTGTCTAGAAGACATTCATTTTATTTGCAAGTTGTTAGAAAACACATGGGGAACAACACTATGGGGAAAAACCTGAACAGTGGAGCTCAAAGAATTCTAGAATTCAATTCTTAAATATTGAAACTCTGTAATATAATACACCTCCATCTCTTTTTACATAGAAAACTATCTTAAAGTTGTCTAAAAAAATAAAGTAGATGATTCTAAGTAAATATTTAAAGATTCACACAAATGAGGAGCTGCTCATATAGTGTTACCTGGAACTTCTAAAAATTCTAAATTGAAGATTTAGATGTATAATCTTAGATATTATTCTTATTTTGTATTGTTATTGTTATTGTTATTGTTATTTCTGTGTTGATTATTCCAACATTTATATACAACAGATAGCATTCAATATTATTAATTTGTTTTTATATAAATAGAAACATATTTACCATTAACGCTCTGTCCTAGAATTTTCTGAAACATTTATATCTGAGGGAGATTTTAGCTATCAGGCAGTTTTGAAATGATGTTTCAACATTTCTAGAATTCNAACACTTATTTTTAAATACATAGAGACATGCATCATAAATGCAGAATCATGATAATACTTCATACTTATTCTCATCTTTGTACTCTAAAATCCAGGTGATACAGCTGGTTCTTGTGGTGATCCAGGTATCCCAGGCCATGGCTCTAGGGAAGAAAACAATTTTAAAATTAAAAGCACGATACATTTCAGCTGTGATATTGGATATATCCTCCATGGCTCAGAAGAAAGAACATGTTTGGCAAATGGAAGCTGGACAGGAAGACAACCTGAGTGCAAAGGTAAATCAAAGATCCACTCAATATTTAAACTTTTTTTTTAATACTGTTGGTCAGAAAATCAATTTTGCATTGCCAGCTTTGTGTTGTAAATGGGATGCAGTTATTTTGGACTGACAATTTTTTCCAAATAAGTTTTTGCACTATGGCAGTGGCTTGGCATCAGGTGACGAATTTGAAACCAGTTCCTGGCACCCATGAAACTCCATGTTTACAGTTTTTGAGGGAAAAATGATAGATAAGCCTCTAGAACAATTTTTTAATGAATTTTGTTTCACTTAAAAATCTCACCACAACCTCACCACAACCATTTAATCACAACCATTATACACCTGAATTTCAGAGAAAAGATCACTGTTTTAGGAAAATGTCAGCATCAGGATTTCTTTAGATTTATATAACTATGTATAAATGGTTGAATTGAAATTTCATTTAATAATACTGTTAACATTATTATGTTTCAGTAGAATGCAGAATGCTGAAACAAGTTAATTTGTCAAAAATAATTCTGGAAATTTCAAGGTAGACAAATTATCATAAAAGAAAGCTATAACAGGATATTTCTGAAGAATCATTTATTGCCTAAATTGCTTTGCTTCAGAATAGGAAATAATTCCCAACAGATTCTTTTGCAAAACAGAGTGTCTTGAAAAGAAGAAAATCATTTCAGAACCTGTACTCTTATTTTCTACTTTATCGCTGTTGACTGTGTTATCTGTATGAAGAGTAATTTCATTTTAAAAACTTGTTTCATAAACTGGTTTTGTAATATGCTTTATGCAGAATGATTTTCAACTTTACACTGCATTAAAAATAGTATATATGTGTGTATATGTGTATNCTGTGTTGATTATTCCAACATTTATATACAACAGATAGCATTCAATATTATTAATTTGTTTTTATATAAATAGAAACATATTTACCATTAACGCTCTGTCCTAGAATTTTCTGAAACATTTATATCTGAGGGAGATTTTAGCTATCAGGCAGTTTTGAAATGATGTTTCAACATTTCTNATGCTTTCATGCTGGTATCAAAAGGGATATGTTTTGCCCAAACTCATTTATAACACAAGTAAATCAGCTCTTATACATTTTAAGACAGTTTCAATGGTATTTCTTCCTTGAAAAATAAATATGGTTCACAGATATACGTAGGTGTAGGTAGTGCATGCACAGGTATATTGTTCTACTTTAGGTCATATAGATTAGATATATATATATATATGTANAACTGTTCCAACTGAAGTGATATCATAAAACTACGAAATATTTTATGAACACTAGTTATACATAAAAAAGAAATTTGTTTTTTTTGCAATCAGGGCCTTGGTTTTCTTCAGAATTCCTTATTTTAATATGAAAAATTACCAAGGTTTTGTGCCTTTTTCCCCCTATTTTATTTGATAACTCTGTTATCAAAATTTTAGCATGACATTAGGGGAATTTGAGAAAATTATAATTCATTTCTTTATTCCTATAAAATAAGTGCAAACAATTATTGGAAGATCAAGTAATTTTGCAATTATAGGGACTCACATCTGATGATATATATGGGGA
>VXBR01005240.1:543298-565728 GCA_013400215.1 Cisticola juncidis
TTTCATGCTGGTATCAAAAGGGATATGTTTTGCCCAAACTCATTTATAACACAAGTAAATCAGCTCTTATACATTTTAAGACAGTTTCAATGGTATTTCTTCCTTGAAAAATAAATATGGTTCACAGATATACGTAGGTGTAGGTAGTGCATGCACAGGTATATTGTTCTACTTTAGGTCATATAGATTAGATATATATATATATATGTAATCACATAACAAGGACATATTCAAATTCCCAAGCTGAACATTAAAGAACTGGGACACATCAGGGTTCCACCTGCCTGTGAAGTAATAGTTGACTTCATTCAGTTCTTTGTATTAGGAAGAATATTTCAGTGATTCTAGAAATGCATGATTCAAGTTAAATCTACAATTATAATTGTAGATCAGATATTTTCTCATAATTGGAAGTTTGTTTTTGCAGCTAAAGTAGTTTTTTACTAATGCAGATTATAAAGCTAAATTTGTAAGTTTTGTTTCTTGACAAATGAAAGGGGAAAAATAGTAATTTATGAACACAGTTTTTTACAGTACAATGTGCCTTATCAGTAGGTGGTGAAACTTATATTTTTAAAGACAACAGTATGGATTTCTACCAAATAACACTACTAGCAGAAGGATTGTTCCTGCTTTAATTTTTCATATTTCAGAAATTGTCTTTTCTATGTGATGAAAAGATTTCACATTTTCCTTTACAGCTGTGCAGTGTGGTAATCCAGGAACAACAGCTAACGGAAAAGTACTTCGTATTGATGGAACTACATTCTCTAATTCAGTCATTTATTCATGCATGGAAGGATACATACTTTCTGGATCATCTGTAAGACAATGCACTGCCAATGGAACATGGTCTGGATCCTTGCCAAATTGCACAAGTAAGACATACTTCTAATGTATATATTTGTTTTTCCTCTCCTCTGAAAGTAATAAATAAAGTAAAATATAGACGTCTCATGACAATAAATTTTCATCTTTTTCTTGCACTACTTCTTACATAATTTTGTATGCTAAATACTTTTTAAAAATGTAATGCTATGCAAATGTGAATATGCTTTTTAAAGGCAGAGTGTAGTAAAACGTATAGACTGCTGTTTCACTTTAAGGGACTTGTATGATTACATGATCTGACTATTTAATTCTTTACTAGTATATATGTTCAATCTTGGTTTTGTTCTGTGATATGACATATCCAGACATTTTTATTTTAATTGCTTTTTTTCATCTTGAAAAATTAGAATTATAATATTCTGTTCTTCCAGAGTAGAAAATGAAAACCTTGTAATGAACACTTGAGGATTCTTTTTGTAGTGACTCCAAGACCAAAACTGTTGTCCTATTTTGACATATCATCTTCTGTTTGGCCTCTTCGTTAACCTTAAAACTCCTTTGGCTACCCAACTAACAGAAGCTATTTCAGCATCTCTAACATTCATAATGAGCATTTTGCAACACTTTATTTCAAGCCCATCTGTTCCTTCTTTATTACATGTCCTAGTTCATCTTTTAGTAGCAATTATGAAAATTTTACATTTATGTGATGCATGCAACTGCCTATCATTTTGAAGAAACATATCCTCATCAGAGGTATAGCAAACTGCTTTTTAAATTTTGAACACACTTACAGCAACCAAAATAGCAGCCAAAAGCTAAATGACAAAACTTGTGGTTTTAAATCCATCTTTAATGGGTTTTTTGCAGTCATAAAGCATGAGAAAGAGCCCAGTCTTTTTGTTTGTTTATTATTTTACAAATTAGAATGAGAACCAGATAAACTGTACAAAAAATAAAGGTGGTTTGTGATGTCAACTGCATCTATATTTTTTTTCTTGTGTTTTAGAATAATATTTTATGGAAATACATGCCAAAACAGCCTTCTCAACACACATTACTCAGGTGGAAACATGAGATTTTAACTTGAAATATGTTGACAGAGAAAGTATCATAGTAAAACAAAGAGAAGGAGATTTGGGATAAACTTTTGTTTAGTTAAGATGTTATCAAAATTTACAGCCAGTCCATACTTATTGCAGCTCCTTCTTTCACACCTTTGAAAATGCTGGTGTTCAGAGCTGACACCATAAGAAGAGAATAATATAGATCATTTTATTCTTCTGTACAGGCTGGGAGCCCTGGGCAGTGTACCAGCAAACAGGACTGGCCCATGTGCAAGGTCATCCAGACCTAGACCTTAGCAAGCCACTGTAGGATTTTCTTAGAAAGCAAGAATTTTACCATTTCTGCAGTCAAACAGAAACAATGTTCTCATGAGATCTTGATGCACTGCTAAATAAAAAGCAGGGCTGTGCAGTCAGCACAGTGTGGTCACTGAGTGGGGGCTGACTGCAGCCCCTCTGTTGCCATGAGGCTGTGCCCAGGCAAGAGATCTGTGTGGCACAGCCACATCTGAAGGCCAGCCTGGATGGTGGCACAGCCACGTCTGAAGGCCACCCTGGATGGTGGCACAGCCACGTCTGAAGGACAGCCTGGATGGTGGCACAGACACGTCTGAAGGACAGCCTGGATGGTGGCACAGACACGTCTGAAGGACAGCCTGGATGGTGGCACAGACACGTCTGAAGGCCAGCCTGGATGGTGGCACAGACACGTCTGAAGGCCACCACAGCTGTGTGGCACAGCCAGGTCTGAAGGACAGCCTGGCTGGTAGCACAGCCAGGTCTGAAGGACAGCCTGGCTGGTGGCACAGCCCAGGTCTGAAGGACAGCATGGCTGGTGGCACAGCCAGGTCTGAAGGCCACCACAGCTGGGTGGCACAGCCCAGGTCTGGAGGCCACCCTGGCTGGTGGCACAGCCAGGTCTGAAGGCCACCACAGCTGGGTGGCACAGCCCAGGTCTGGAGGCCAGCCTGGCTGGTGGCACAGTCAGGTCTGAAGGCCACCACAGCTGGGTGGCACAGCCCAGGTCTGGAGGCCACCCTGGCTGGTGGCACAGCCAGGTCTGAAGGNCCACAGCTGTGTGGCACAGCCAGGTCTGAAGGCCAGCACGGCTGGGTGGCACAGCCAGGTCTGAAGGCCAGCACGGCTGGGTGGCACAGCCAGGTCTGAAGGCCAGCACGGCTGGGTGGCACAGCCAGGTCTGAAGGCCAGCACGGCTGGGTGGCACAGCCAGGTCTGAAGGCCAGCACGGCTGGGTGGCACAGCCAGGTCTGAAGGCCAGCACGGCTGGGTGGCACAGCCAGGTCTGAAGGCCACCACAGCTGGGTGGCACAGCCCAGGTCTGGAGGCCAGCCTGGCTGGTGGCACAGTCCAGGTCTGAAGGCCACCCTGCATGGTGGCACAGCCAGGTCTGAAGGCCACCCTGGATGGTGGCACAGCCAGGTCTGAAGGCCAGCACGGCTGGGTGGCACACCAGGTCTGAAGGCCAGCACGGCTGGGTGGCACAGCCAGGTCTGAAGGCCAGCACGGCTGGGTGGGACACCAGGTCTGAAGGACAGCACGGCTGGGTGGCACACCAGGTCTGAAGGCCAGCACGGCTGTCCAGCACTGGGGCTCCACGGCTTCACTCTGCTGGGATTCACTGGCTTGTCAAGAGGAAATGCTCTTCTGGTCAGCATCACTGCAACAAATTTAAAATGTTTTTGCCTAAAATAATGACTTGAGTGAAGGCGGTCCAACTGAAATGAAACAAAGATTACAGGAAAAAAGGATAAAGGCATTGCTTTTATATTTCAGTTTAGTCAAAACAATAGTATATCTGAAAAAATTTTGCAGTTTATGTTAGTAAAAGTTACACATTAAGGATAGTAAATGGAATATTTCAAATATAGAAAGTTTCAGAGTATTTGAAAGTACTTGTGTAAATAAGAGAAACAATTCAGTGTTTCCCAGTTCTATGTTATTTGAAAAGTGACCAAGAAAAATCTATGGCTTTTTAGTTTTTTAATAATTTGAAATTATTGTGTCACTAGGTAAACTAAAATTGGGTGATCTCCAGTTTTCTTTATTACTACATTAGCTACCTGTTTTCTTTATTACTATTCTCCATCTGTAACCTTTGCTACAGTTACACTAACCCAGATAACCCTGTGGTATATTTTCTAGTCTCTTCTGTATCCACACAGTGACTGCATGGGACATTTTAAGATTTGAAATATGTTATGTAATTAGTATTTTCTCACTCAGACTGTGGTAAACTGTAGAGAAAATGTACTACATATATCTTGGATTCTCAGGTCCTGTGTTGTTAGATCAAGGGAGCAATGCCACAAATCCATAGCCACGAATTTTTGTAGTGTTGGAGATTCGGATCCAGAAAGGGTGACATTCACATTAGCCATGCTTTGGCATTGAGTTAGAAGTGGCCAAGAAGTGTACTCTGCCCAGGAAACTGCTTCTCCCACTTCTCCAGAAGAAATAGCAATGCTCCAGAAGAAATAGCAATAAATCATAAAATATATGGGATGCTATATTTTGTATGAACTAAATTTTTGCCTTTTTAAATTTCCTGAAAACAATCCCTTTTTAGCATTGCCACTAGTGTTTTCTAGATTTTTTTACTCTAAAAACTTTTCCAGAAATTGATAGATCCCACTGACCTGATCTGAGGGAAACTTACCTGTTTTAACACTATTCACAGATTACAATGATATAAAACTTTTTATTAAAAGACCTAGACATTAGCAATACTCCTTAGGAGTATCATATTTCATTAGGAAATTAAATTATCTCCTGACTTGAGAAATCATAAAAGGTTTTACAACCAGGCCCACACAATAAAGTACTATAGACCTAGTTTTTATGTAAGCCATAGCTCATGTTTGGGGGTCACCTGAATATTCTCACCTGTGTATGTACATAGCAACTATGTGAGCATTTATAAAGTAGGAGGCTTTGCAGGCATATATTTTAAATTTTCCAGATTTTATTTCCTTTCAGAATGTCATAGAAAAGTAAAGTAAGTAATAGGCATCTACTTTTTTAATAATGAAACTGAATTTATAAGAAAATTGTAGTATAGCAAAGGGTGGTAGTGGCATATGGATTATTTCTTGATTTTTTTTTTTTTTAATTTTGTAATCTTGAAATTTTATCAATCAAAATGGTACAGTCCTTTACTACTACTGTTGAACAAAAGTATTTATGTTCTCCAAACATAACTGGTTTATAGCTTCACATATGTTTGGCAGCTAATTAGGATGGCATATCTTTATCTTGTCTTGGTGGAGATAATTTTTATAATACTTTTTCCTTTTTTTTCCCCCATCGATGCCTAGTTTTGTCATGTTTTTTTCCCTCACATATAGACAAATCTCACTTAGATATTAAAATATTTTCCTCAACTATTTACTTTCAGTTATCAGTTGTGGAGATCCAGGAGTCCCAGCCAATGGCATGAGATATGGTGATGATTATGTTGTTGGACAAAATGTTACTTATATGTGCCAACCTGGCTATACAATGGAAGCAAACAGCTCCTTAACTCGCACTTGTACTAGCAATGGAACGTGGAGTGGAGTAATGCCAACATGCAAAGGTACAACATTTATTTTGCTTTTCAGCTATTTCTTATATGACATTTACCTACAGTGTTTAGTGTAAATTTTTAATTTATTGTGTATTTCCACAGAAATCAAACTTACTTTTAGTATGAATCAATTCAATGATTGGCATGAAATTCAATGATTTAGTATGAAATCAATTCAATGATTTCTTTGGCTGCAGAAACAATGACTTCATCTTTTCTTCCTTTCCCTTTTATATTTCTACAAGCAAAATGTATTGAACAGTTTTTTATAGTTCTATAGAATACTTAGTTACTTTGCTGCTAAACTAAACTGCCCCATATGAAATGATGGCTTAGATATTTTAATTGCAGTTAGCATGTCATAAGAAAGTAACCATACATTTGTCCTTGCTTTTACAAACAGAACATTCAAAAATGTATAAGATCTAAATATCTACAAACTGAACTTTGTTAAAAGCAAATTCATCTGAATTACTCTGTCTATAATACTAAGGTTTTTTCCAGGTCCCTCCTTTATTAGACAGGCACTGTAAGCATCACCTTACTACAAAAAGACTAAATAGTTGTTGCAAATTTCCCAATAAGGATTTTTCTACTTCATTTTGTTTTCTCTACTGTGGACACTGAATAGATTAATCTCAAGATATTCCTTCTTTCCATTCTTCAAATTGCAGACTTGGTTTTTATGTTTTTTGTTTGTTAGTTGGGGCTTTTTTGATGTTGTTGTTGAGACTTTTAATGCACCCTGTAAAAGTTTTAACAGCAAAAATCTGAACAGAATTGAAAGACAAACTTATCTGTCTCATCAAAAAAATTTTCTCTGAGAAACTCACTTGCTAAACCCTAAAGAAACTTCTCTCCAGAGTATTTTTTCTCTCTTCCTGATACTACATCTGTAGAAAAGCAGCATTACCATTTGGTGTTTTCTTTCTGGGTTCATACTAGGTATGTCTGATCTCTATTCTTTCAAAACTTAGTTAACCACCTTCGTACTTACTTTTTTTCTGATCTATCTTCCTGCTGTTTCATTTTAAGGAAGCAAAGTAACATACCTGCTAAGCAGCACTCACTTTCCTCCAATGGATTTATTTGTCAAACTAGATCAAATTAATTTCAAATAGCCACCATATTTGCAATTACTTTTCTTGCTGAACACAGTTCCCCCAATATCTTACCAAGTCCAGTTTAATTCTAATTCATCTTCAAAAATGTCAGGTTTTAAGTTATTTTTATGACACATACTTAAGGATGTCAAACATTGAAATGCTCTTGATATTTCACTTTTTCCCTATTTGCATTGTGCTCATAGATAGCCTTAGTTTTAATTAAACAACGATTTTGAGAACTGAAGAATGGACATAGTGGTCATATTGACCAAGAGTCTGTCAGTCTCCAAGAGTGTCTGTAAGTCAACAGCTAGAAGATCATAAGACAGCAGAAGTATTTATGATAAAGTATCTCAGAATCAAATTCCTATGGTCTGCAGGACACCTAACTGGGACAAGGAGATCATTCAAACAGAATCATACAAAGAAAGAATTTTACTGTCAATTTTAACTTTGAGATTTTGAGTCTTTGTGGTTTTGAATCATACATATTTAAGGCTTGTATAAATGCCAGTTAATAATTCTATGAAGAATCTCTAGCCTTCTCAGAATTTTATTCTATTTTGCATTAGTTTGTGTGAGGACACTAGACAATTTAATAGTGTAAGTAAAATAATATATAATATGCAGTAGTGTAAAATGTGTAACAATTAGTTGTTACTGAGAGGTTGAAGTGCCAGGGTCCTTTGGTGCTATTTAGTTAAAATAATTGGAAAATGAACTGGGCAGAAAACACATGAATAATTGTCACTGTGCCATTGAAAGAGAAGATATAAATACTGCTCTGCTATGCCAAGTTGGAAAAGGATGCATGTTTATCTGCAACTAAATATGCAAATATTCTAGCATTGTCTTTTTTGCTGACTTGCATTTGTAATATACTTGTATTTCTTAAACTGGGAATGTTATGGTGCATATTTATGCCTAACTCTCTGACCAAAATAGAGAAGCATTCTGGCTTGTCACTGGATGTTATTTTGTTTTGCTTTTCTCACCCTAAAATTTTGATTTTTTTCCTTCTACTTCTCTCTTTCCCAGTTATTCACCTGTATCTCCTCCCTTATTAGTCAGCTCAGAAGTTAAAATATACAGAACCTTTTAAAAGAACTATTTGTGAAGCTGTTAGAGAATGAAGACAGAATTCTGCTGCTTAGAGCACTTATTTTAAACTACTTTTATTAAAACGTCATAGAAGTGTGGCAAAAGTTATCATGTTCTTTTCTGGAGCAAAACCAAGCCCCCAAAAATCTAGATTTGGTTTACTGACTGACAAAGAATTATTTGATACTAGTATTCTCAAACAGCCATGAAAGATGCTTTAAAGTATCTTGATGGTCTACATAACTGAGATTCTCTCACTGAAAATAATAAGAACGGAGAAATGGTACATAGTGAACCCTCTGCATGCTGCACTGAAATACATATTATTCATCACCTAGTGCCACTGAATTCTTTCAAGCATGCAAGACGACAGCTATTCCAAACATTAGTTTAAAGCTTATGGGTGCAGCCTTTAACTTCCTCTATTTTTGTGACCTGTGTGTTCTGTGCTCGATTTTTAATCACCATATCTTCTCATTTATCCCAGCTGGTTTTTACCAGATTAAATTGTGTTAGTTTCTTTGCTTTCTTTCTCTTTTGCTAGCACAGTTTACTTTTTTGTCTATCTCATTCATTCTATCAACTTGGTATAAATTTCGTCCTTTCTCTTTTTGGTTCAGGTTTTCTTTCATTTAATTTCTTTAATATCTTTTCCCCTTAAGCTTTCAATTAGCAATTGTCTGTTACTACACCACTATCCAGTGAATAACACTTTCATCTTCATCACAATAACTGTATCTCTTTATTTCTACTGCCTTCCTGTACTGATTTTCAGTCCTCTTGCCTGCAAACAAATAGAAGTTGTTTCTATTTTTTCCAAGGAGGCCTGGTAATTAGAAATATATTGAAATACTTCTTTTTTGCCTTCTTAGAGGTAGAAATACTAATAGTTTCAAGGAATTGCAAATCCATACATTTTCTCCTTCTTGCTAGCAATTTTGGTGCTAAACTACTCACAAAGCAAATAGTAACCAAACCATGCAACTTAGAAATAGGCTTTCAAGTAATATTTTTAAACAGTTGTACTGAAATTTTATCCCTATGCATTAAATCTAGCAAATGCCTCAGCTAGTCAACAAGAAGAAAATATTTTATTATAGCCACACTAATAAAACATGGTTGTACTCTATGCTGTCTTAACAGATAAAAAAATAAAGATAAAAAAAAATTGTAGTAGATTTCCAGACATATCTTAAATTTCATACATGTCATAGTTTCCATACTAATTTTAGGTAGTCTTCCTATTTGGTTTGATGCAGCATCCTAATTTATTTAAGACACTTCATCAATCATCCACTGCCTCCTAAATTAAGGAAACCAGAGATACTAACTTCAGAAAATGTGGCTAGAATAAAGTGAGAAAGCATGCCCTGACTATATTGTCCTCTAAAAAAAGGTGAAATTAGCCCATATGGTTCTTCTAGTAATTGTGTGCATCTGGGGTATTTACAGCAGCTGGGCCTAATTACTTTGAATATTATTGCAGCTGTTACCTGCCCAACTCCTCCGCAGATCTCTAATGGAAGGTTGGAAGGAACAAACCTGGACTGGGGATTTAGCATTAGCTATGTCTGCTCTCCAGGATACGAACTCTCTTTTCCTGCTGTTTTGACTTGTGTTGGGAATGGAACATGGAGTGGTGAAGTACCTCAGTGTTTACGTATGTATTCACATCATAGTCTGTATTTTGCTGTTCAACTATAATGTTTTTTCCCTCTTTAAAATTTTCGCTTTTTTTTCCCCCTCCCTCCTCCAGTGGATCAATTAATTTCAAACCTGGGACAATTACAATCCTTCTAAAAATTTTGAAAAGTTTACACAATTTGAATGTTAGTAATAGATTGAGAAGGTCATGGGGATATCTGTAAACCCTGTGTGAGCATATAGGAGACCTTGGACACAGACCCAAAAAATATTACAGGCAATGTGTACAACACAGTCCAAGGAAATTCAAGATTAAAAGGCTCTGTCTTGTTTTCAGATCCAGTGACATATGTGACAGGGTAACTTTCATTATAATATCTTTTATTTCTTTATTACTCATCTTAAACTTCCTGTGATGTCACAAAGAAATCTTTCTGGCTGTAATGTTGATTAGGCCCTGGGTGATTCTGTGACAGTTATCCATTTTTCACCCTGCAGTAAATTAACCTATATATTTTATTCAGTAAATTTTATTAATCTGAAAGTTATAAATATCACTGATGGATTTTTCTACTGCTAAAAATTTCATTACAGTATCCAATGCCATTCATTATATAATATTTTTAAAGTGATTGTGTTTCTTCTGAGATATATTTAATTAATTACACTGAAAAAGAAGGTTTTGTAGTTATTTGTGGAATAATTATACCACTTGAAAATTGTCTTCAAAAAGGAGTCTAACTGGAAGAGGACAATAACTTATTCATGGCTTTCCAGTCTGTGAAATTTAATTTGAATTTGCCAAGTACCTTTCTTGCCAGGTAGCTTGCTAAATTTTGCAAAATGCACTTCTCTGTTCTTGTACGTTTCTTTTTTTTTTTTTTCATTTTTCATCTCTCACTGTCAAAATTTTTCTCTATTCTGGCTATATCCCAGTACTATGAAAGCAGATCATAGAGATAATCTTCTCTTTTCCCTTTTTTTTTTTTTTTTTTTTTTTCCAATTATGTTCTCATATCATCAACAACAGTTTCTGACTGCTGCTGAAACTCTGTGTGCCAGAGGTGAAACATAATGAAAGGCATTTTTTCCTGGATGAAAAAGAACAAGACCACTATTTGTTGCTTAAATTCTCTATGTAGAGCTCTTCTGGAGTCTGTAATACTGTGAATATCAGGGACTATGAAAAATTATTTTCATGATTTTTTCTTGATTGAAAAATTGTGTCCTTCATTCATTCTTGGATACCACAAGATAATTATGATTTTTAAAATTAGAATACTCAATACTGCAGTATACTCTGAAAAAGTGGGCTCTACCTTTAACCATTTTAAAAATGTATATTTAGCACAGAATGCCTTTGCCTAAGAATTAAAGGCTATTTCATGCAGATTACATTACCCGAATGTTGTTGATGTGCAGTGGTTACCCATTGGCTTGCAAGAGAAAACACCTGGCAGCCAGGGCTTGTCAAAAAGCTCAAGCTAGTTGCCATCTGGCAGAAATGAGGGGGAGCTGGTGAAAGTCATTCTCAATAAGCAATCTTTAAGCAGTCCTTGACATCAGAAATTTAGTTCCTAGCTTGGTCCCATAGAGCCTGTAGCTGAAGATATGCAAGGTATAGTTATGACATAGAATAATTATTCAGAATGGAATACAACCATGTCCTTGGTTGAGTATTTGTCATCTATGAGCCTGTAAATTTGTTTGCTTAATTACTCATGCAGTAATTTTAGTATGGGTCTGCTGGTTTGATAAGCTTGGCAATAGATGGCAAAAATACAGACTTATGTCTACAAAAATGTAGACTTAGAAAATTCCTAACTGCAGATATGACTTAGAATCATATAATTATCACAGAAGAGACCCATAAAGATCATCGAAGTCCAGCTGCTGGCCCAGCATAGAACAGCCCAAAAAGTTGTATCCATGTACCTGAGAGCATTGTCCAAAAGTTTCTCAAACCCTGTCAGGCCTGGAGCTGTGACCACTTCCCTGTGGTCACTTCCAGTGCCCAACCACCCACTGGGTGAAAAACCTTTCCTTGATATACAGCCTAAACTTCCCTGACCATTCCCTTGGGTCCTGTCACTGGTTACCGCACAAAAGAGATCAGTGCCTCTCGTTTTGCTTCTCCTCATGAAGATGATGAACACCACAATGAGGTCTTGCCACAGTCTCTTCTCCTCTAGGCTGAACAAATCAAGTACCTCAGACACAGCTCATGCGGCTTCCTCTCAAGGCCCTTCACTGGTTTTGTTGCCCTCTTTTGCATACTCTGTAATAGCTTGATATCCTTATATTATGCCACCCAAAGCTGCACACAAGATTCAAGGTGAGGCTGCCCCAGCTCAGAGCAGAGCAGGACAATCCCTCCCTTGCCTGGCTGGCCATGCTGGGCCTGATGCCCCCAGGACAGGACTGGCCCTCCTGGCTGCCAGGGCACTGCTGGCTCATGGTCAACTTGCCATGGACCAGGACCCCCAGGTCCCTCCAGGCAGTGCTGCTCTCCAGCAGTGTTTTCCCATTCTGGATGTACATCCAGGGATGTGCCATCCCAGGTGCAATGCTCTTGTTAAACTTCATGTTGGTGATTGCCCAGTCCTTCGATCTGTCTGGGTCTTTTTGCAGGGCACAGATGTCTTCCAGGGAGTCAGCAGGTCCTCACAATTTAGTGCCATCAGCAAACCTATCTAGTGTACCTTTGAGTCCAGATGTTTTAGGAATCTTCTGGACCTGTTTTTACCAGCTGTGTGGTATTCACTGTTAGCATCTGACAAGCTCGAGTCCCCAAAAAAAGACAACAGAAGTTGATTTAGAGGTTTCCCTTAGTTCATTGAAGCATAATTTACCAGAGTCAACATCCTGACTGTGTGTCCTGTAGTAGACCCCCATAAAAACATCCACTTTGTTTGTGTACCTCTTAATCCTCACCAAAGGCTCTTAACATGCCATAATGTCCTGGGTTTGGCTATGACAGGGTTAATTTTTTGCAGTAGCTGGGAATGGGCAGGGCTACATCCCAGGTGTTATTCTGTAACACTTCACAGCACTGCCGGGTGAAAAGGACTTTGGCTTCTGAGGAGAAAGGTGTTCCTTACAGTCAGAAAAACATGATAGTGGTCAGATCAGTTTGGGCTCTGCAGTAAACACTTTGCAAGTAAATAATTCTCTCTTTTGCACACTTTTGTAATTAATATTGTTGTTACTGTTTGTTTTCTTATCGCATTGCTGTTGCTGGTAAACCGTTCTTATCCCAACCTATGATCTCTGCCTTTTGTGCCTGTAATTCTCAACCCTAGCCTGAAACAGCAGGAAGGAGGGGAAAACTGAAAGGAGTGAAAGACACCATCAGGGTGCTTTTGGGCAATCTCAGTGGGGGGTCCTGAATTGGGCAGTACCTAAACCAGCATTCCTAAACCAGGACACATAACAGCAAGCTCTGCCTCCCCTCTCTCCTGCTGCATCCCCCCCCTAGTTGCCCTACCTATCGATCCTGAAGAGTGTGTAACCCTCCATAGTGGCAGACCAGTCACAGGACTGATCCCACCAGCTTTTGCTTGTGTGCTAAGGATGTTATAGTTCATGGACTGAGTCGAGGCTTCTAGGTCCTCATGGAGATGACTGAAGGATCTCACTAGTACTCAAACTCTGGCATGCCTTCCCATTGCTTATCACAGATGAACCTGGTTTTGTCCCTTTCCCTCTTCCAGTGCAGTTTAAAACTCTACTGGTCAGCCCTTCAAACTCCTGCACAAGAATCATTTTTCTCTTCTGAGAAGAGACAGGCTTCTGACTGCCACTGAATAGTGGTTGATCTGATGTTGCACAGACCATAATATGATCAAACCTCCCAAAATTCCTCTGATGATAGCATTCTTAAAGCCATCTGTTGATCAGCTGGGTCTGCGTATTCCTTTGAGTATTCTTCCCTGATACTGAAAGGATCAAAGAAAACACTAGCTGTCTTCCTGATCCTTCAGACAATTGTGCTAAGGCCTGAAATCTCTTTTGGTTACCCTTGGACTTCTCTTTGCTACCTCAATGCTGTGGACATAAAGAACAGCAGATAATAATCAGAGGGATGTACCAGACTAGAGAGTTTTCTAGTAATGTCCCAGGCTCCAGAGAGGCAGCAGGTTCTCTATAGGTAAGAGTAGCCAAGTTGCAATATTGGATCCTCGGTTTCCCTCAGAGGGATTAACCTATGAAAATCACCATTCTTTTTCTTTGACAGAGGTGGTCATGACACAGGGATTAGGTTATTTTGCTCTCCAGTTCCAGAAAGACCTTCATCTACATCTCAAGTTGTCGGTCCATGTAGTTTCAATCAGTGTCTAAAGAAAGAAGCAGAGAGCATGAGCACTTCATGAGAGCAGGTCCTTTGGAAAACTTAAAACACGGGTAACAAAGATAGACACATTACAAATGCATTTTGAAGATTGTTGTTTGAGAGATGTAATTTAAATTATGTTTTAGATGAGAAAAATGGGGCACAAAATTCCACTGCCTGTACACCATGTCTATTTAGAAACGTTATTGAATGTTTACAGGTTAGGGGTTTTTATTGTTATTATTATTATACCATTTTCTGTCTGATATGAAATTAGACTACACAATACTGGAATTCACAGTGTGTCAAGGAATAATATAGTCTGATGACACAGGGTTCGCCATAGCTGATTTAATTTCCTGGGTCAATTATTCAAAATCCAGCTTCTGATGATATTCAGTACTTCATACTGCAGAGGGACAGTAAATTAACTAGCAGTTCATTTACTCAGTTATGACATGCTATAGACACAAGGAATCTTTACGTGATAGGAATAAGGTAAAAAATATCCATTTAAGAACAGATTTTTATGAGTGAAATTTATCCTGTCTAATACAGTTTATTAGTATCTGACTTTTTGATTGCTACATAAGTTTCTTTATTATGGTTCTTTTTTGGTGTTTCTTTGTTGTTAACTATTTTAACTTTCGAGTATTGTACTCCCATACATACCAAATCTTACCATTCAATGAAGGATGAGTAAGAAGGACTTTATGATTCCTAAAATCTATCTATTAAATCCCTTAATCATACAAAAATATTGAGCACTGTGTAGGTGGCCAGAAAGCAGGACGAGGGAAGATTGACATGAAAGTTTGATAGCACTCTAAAGATTTGCAGATTGATGTGGTTTGGGACATGGGTAAATTGTGGATGTTTGGACTTTATAAAATAAGTTGTCAACTTTTTACTAAGTCTCAGGTACTGACCAAGCACACTATGTAGTCATTTTGAACAACTATCACAACTACTACAAACTGGCAGACTAAATATTATGTATCTAGTCTCTCTGAATTTCTATCAAATGTTTCCATATTTGATCTGTGTTCAATAAAAGAAATAGAAAATTTGGAATAATTTCTTCACTTAGTTCAGCTAAGCATTACTTTTTATTTTTTTTAATAACTGCGACATTGCATTTGTCATGTCTTTTTTCACAGCAAAGTTTTGTGGTGACCCTGGAGTACCTGCTCAAGGGAAAAGAGAAGGCAAAAGCTTCATCTATCAGTCAGAAGTCTCTTTCAACTGCAACCCTCCTTTCATTTTGGTTGGCTCTAGCACCAGGATTTGCCAAGCAGATGGAACATGGAGTGGTTCTTCTCCTCGATGCATAGGTGTGATTATGCCCATTGTTCCTCTTCTTGCTGAGTCAATCTTTGATTTTTCAGTTATTTTGAATCATCTTGGTATTATTCTATAATCTTCAAGAATCAAATTGCTTTTTTTTTGTGTTTGTGATTGTTTTTTTGCATTTTGCTGATCAAGAATAATTTTGTCATACATTCATGTATTTAATTGAAATACTGTAATTTGTTTTGTCTTTAACATATTGCAATTTTTTTAGAACCTACTCGCACAGCATGTGAAAATCCAGGAGTCCCAAGGCATGGGTCGCAAAATAACACATTTGGCTATCAGGTATACTTTTTTAATTAAGTTGCATATTTAAATATTTTATACTACCTCAAAGTCTAGAAACATCTAATTAGAGGTTCAAAGACTGCTTCTGTAAGAGTTGTTTGCTGCTGTGTTGCTGTGTTTCCTTACTTCTAGCTGTTGGATTACACTAAGCCTGTGTCCCTCTCAGCAATGAAAAGCTTGAGATCAAGTTCTACTTGATTTCACCTTGAAGGCTCTCAGTATCTCCTGCCAATATAAAGGTGCTCCCTACAATTCATTAAATAGGCTTTTTCTCCTCCAAAATATATACACACAGTGTATACTGTGTGTCAAAATGCTAGTGTAGACATACTCTAAAAAACAGTTGTTGTTTTGGTTTTTTTTCCTGAGAGAAGATCTGTTTGGAACCACAAATGAATTACCAGGTCATAGACCTTCTAGGAGAACTTCCAGTCCACTCTCCCTTCTCAAAACAAGGTCAGCTAGAACTCATTTATGAGGGCTGTCTCCAGGTGATTTTGAATATTTGCAGGGATGGAGACTCAACAGTGCCTCTTGGCATCTTGTTCCAAGTTGATCACCCACACAGTGAAAATGAACACTTTTTTCTTTGTTTTAAAGAGAATTTCCTATGTTTCAATTTATACCTTTTTCTTCTTGTTGTGTCTCTGAACCCCACTGAAGAAAAGTCTGCTTCTGTTGCTTGTCCTGCCCCAAGAGATTTCTTTTTTTCAGTCTGGATAATCTCAGCTCTTTCAGCTACTCTTGTATTTCAGATGCTATGATCCCTTAACCAAGTTTGTGGCCCATCACTGGACCCAATATAGAATTGTCCTTGTCTCTCTTGCACTGGTGAGCCCAGCACTGGAGCCAGCACTCACTTGTGACTCACTGAGGCTAGCAGAGGGGAAGAAGCACCTCCCTTGACCTGTTTTCATACTCTGCCTGATGCTTTCCAGGAGACTGTTGGCCACATTTTATACAAGGCCATGTTGTGGCAAATGGTGCTTGCATATGTTTTTATTGGAAAAGGAATTGTAAAACTGAATTTTTTTTTTGAACTGCTGTTTTTCTGATTCACACAAAACACTGACATCAGTGAGATATTTTCATGAGTGAATGGTTTAGAGATGCAAAAATGTACCTTATAATTTGCTAGGAATCGTGTGAACAAAGAGAGAGCCTAATCTGTCCTGTGACATCTATGTTTGATGTCAGGGCTGAAAGCAACAGGCACATGAAGAGGAATGAACAGAAGAGTACCTAGCAGCTCCACAGCTGTGTGAGGTCTCTGTCTAGTAGCAGGAGAATAAAACCTGCAGTTTGCTGGAAATGCAAGAAAGGGCTGAGTGAAATTTGAACAAATTTATGAAATGAAATTAGATTTTAAAAGCAAATTGTACCTGAATACTTTTCAAAGTTTCACGACCAAAAGTTTATTTGTTTTATCCTTTTGGTGGCCTTTATTCAGTACTACTCAGGCTTGGTTTTTAGCAATATTTGTGTTGTCAGGTTGTGCTAGATCACAGTCATATGCAAAGTCATTTGTCTGTTTTCTCTAGGGACTGAAGGTGCTGCTTTGTGCCAAGATAGGAAAAGCAGGGACAGACCTTAGGCTAACTTTCTTTGGTTATAATACAATATCATGCTAGATATGTATTTCAACTATATATCAAATAAACAATTTATTAAGGATTTTCTAAAATTTTATTGTCACAGTTTCTCTCACTTCATATTAATGAACTTTTGTTGAAGAAGCTAATTCAGTCTCTCATTTGTGCTGTAGTTGTTGTGAGTGAAATATCACTCACAACTAGCAAGGAATTGTAAAATTATCAAGCAAAATGTCAATTAACAAATTATTTGTAAAATAGATGTAAGTGCTGGCAGAATTTACAACTCTATAAATTCTAAAAAAAAAGGAAATTAAAAAATTGTAAACAGTTATAAGGTTAGTTCCCAGTGTTTAAGATATGTGTGCTATAGTTTTCTTACCCAAACAGCAACTTATTCTCATGTTCATACACCGAATTTGATTTTATTTAGTAACTAAATGGGCAACTTCTGGTTACTCTAAGTATGATTGCTTAGTTAATAAATAACAGGGTAGAAATATCAGTCATACAGATGAAGCTGAGCTTAGCTCTTGATTGGGTGGAAACAATTGTGAAAATGATTGGTTATAGACAAGTTACTGAATGTAGATTACAGAAAGAAATACTGCATATATTGTATAATGTTATGACTTCTTTGAAAACACAGAAATATTCTAAGTTGATGTATATTTTGCTATAATTAACTTCCTGTGTGAATGGGATAATAGTGATTTTTTTTACTTCTGTCCCTAGCAGGAAGGTAAAGAATTCTAAATTGTTCCAAAATACAGATGTGGGATTTTTTGTTTGTTTGTTTTGTTTGGGGTTTTGTTTGTTTTGTTTTAGCTCTCTTAAATGCTTCATATTTAAACTGATATTAGTAGGGTAACTTAATTGACTTAATTTTCAAGGTTTAAATTTATTTCTCTGTCTTATTAAAAAAAAAATACCAAGCTGTAGCCTTACACTTAAAATTCAAGTCTTTATATGTGGAATCTTGTTTTAAGTACTTTCGTCAAATGGCATTGCCTTATCTTTTATCTGACAAAAATCACTGACTAACACTTGCTTTTCACAATATTGATGTCAAGTTAATAAACTTCCACAGCATCATTGTTTTGTTCCTGTTTTTTTCCCCTACTCTTGATTATCTGTTTTCCTATCTCATTGATTGCACTGAAAGTTCAGGCAAACACAAGATAATTCTAGGCTTGACTGAAAGGCGTATCTAGACTTGATCTGGAACCTACACTAACAAATATCACCATGTCACATTTGAATGATATTTCAACTATTAAATAAAAGCTTTATAGAAAAAGAGGCAGCTTAATTTTGCATGGACTTTATTGTTCAGTATTGAATTCTTCAGGCAGAAGCAGATCAGTTTCTTATGTGTTCAAGTAACATCAAAACACCACTTTAGTGCTACTTGGATATTTGGCAAGGCGTGGAAACGGGTAGCATCATCTGCTTTAATTATTATGATTACATACTTCTAGGGTGTTTACCTTTCATCTGAGCCATTTCTACTTGACAGATCTACTTTAGCAGTGTGTTACAGTGGAGGCAAAATAACTTTAGAACTTAGTGAATACTGACTTCTTCTGTAATCTGGAAAATAAATCACTCCTCTGAAAGAAAGTGTGGGGTTTGAAATACTTCTTCAGCTATATTGCTAGAGACATAGAAAAGTGCTTATAGCATTTTCACCATGAGCTATTGTAACACAAGATACTGAATTGAAGAAACGGTTTAGAACTGCTTAGACCAGTCAGTCATATATACAAGATTTATTACTTCTCATACTTTTCCAACATGTTTTGTAGAATTTCAGCTATCTTCCCTTATACTGAGGCCTAAATTGAGCCAAAGCGCAGTCTTAATTGAAAAAGGAAAACAGGCACAATGCAGTAGCCCTCTGCTAGCTCTTGGGTTCTATCTTGTGAAGTTCTATATGAAACTTGATCTGTAGATGTGCAGCTTTGCAAATAATCTCCTTCTGTGAATGTAATGCTTATAAAAGCTTCATTGCTGATTGAATTGTAGGAATAAGTTCCAAGAGAACTGCTCTACTACCACCATATAACTGTCTCCATTAGCACCGTTGGCACCACCACTGCATCAATGAAAATGTAATTTAAGGCATATGAGACATCATGTATTTTCCAACTTCTCGTTGTCCTGAGGTCTCTGGTGTCAGTGTGCTAGTGTCACAATCTGGAGGGCTTCACTAGCATAAATATGATTTTTTAAAATTATTTATCACCTATGTTAGATAGTTCTTTTTTACCTCTGAAACCTGATTCTGTCCAGGCCTGTATGTCTTTAAAGGTGAATTGTTCATAGCAACAGGATCTCCAGTGCTAAGGCTGTGTTGCATCTTTTATCATAGACACACTGCACTCTTCTTCACAGCATCCTGTAGTCTGCATTTCTCAAGGGCTTTGCTGTTGTTCCAGCACCAGGCCTGTATTTCTCTGCACTGTATCACGTTAGTAGGAAATAGCTCATTCTGCACACACTAGATTATTTTTTTTCTGATATGGATATAAATCTGTGGTTGTACCATACAAAGATAAAGAAAGGCATAAAACCTGATCATAACTACCTGACAAAGGAAGCCTGTCAAGCTTCTTCCCAGTGGTCTTGCAAATTTAAAACCCCATTATAAGGGCACTAATGTATTAGTGGGCTACCAAATTACAGATATAGTGAAGGCTTCAGGAAGTATGTTTTCATTCATTTAAAATGCAATGCTAAAAGTTACTGAAGATAAATAACTGACATTCCCTTAGCTTCCCAATTCTTTGGCACAAATTGCTGGGGATGGAGAAATGTATTAGAGTATCTTCATGTTCTTTGGTGAACTGAAATCTAAGAAAAAAATTGATTGTAGAGTAACTCATGAGAGTTAGATGTATCTTCTACTCCTAAACGAAATATAAGAAATAAGATGGATAATAACTTTTTAATATTTGCTATACATTCTATCATCTTATAATATACATTTTTATCATCTTATTTGGTGAAAAATTATCTGGAGTACTTTATAAATAGATGCATGTTTATATTTATGCATTTTCTTCTCATATTGGTGTTTCTTCTGTTAGAGAATAACAAATATACACTATTTGGGGTTTAGCAAAACAAAGAAAAAGTAAAAAGAAAAAGTTAATTATTACATTAATTTTGGGAATATCCAAGCTATAACTGACACAACGGAAAAGGCAGCTACAGAAGAGACATGATCAAGCACTATTTTTTTTTTTTTGATTGGATGAAAACACTGTTGCCCAGAGTACTAATGCTTCTAATTGAGCTGTAGAATAAAAAGAAAAACAAATCTGAACAGCTCAGGTCTGGGAAAATTTTTGAATATCGACTACTGTATTGTAGCGCCACCTGGTGCCTCTGACACAAGAATATTGAAAAGTAAATCACAAAACTCTGAAATTACTTTCATTTGTTTAATAATTACTATACATACCCTATATAGTTAATTAATATAATTTTTTTTTTCATTTATTTGTAATCTTGAGCAGCATGGCAGCACTTCTCAAACGTCTTCATCCCTTAGGCAACTGTTGCATTTTTGTTGCTGCTTGCATATATAAAAGTTGCATTTCCTGTGAAACCATAAAATCATGCAATAGTTTGGGGTGAAAGATAATCTAGTTTCAGCTCCCCTGCCATGGATAGGGACACCTTGAGGTAGACCAGGTTGCTTAGAGCCCCATTCAGCCTGGCTTTGAGCACAGCCAGGTATGAGGCACCAACAGTTTATTTGGGAAACATGTTCTAATCTCTCACCACCCTCACCACAAAGAACCTCCTCCTAGTATATAGTCTAAACCTATTCTCTTTTGAATCTATTACCCCTTGTCCTCTCACTACATGTGTCTGTAAACTGTTCCTCTCCATGTTTCTTGTAGGCTCCCTTCAGTTACTGGAAGGCCACAATTAGGTCTGAATGAAACCTTCTTTTTTTCCAGGCTTAATAAATACAGTTCTCCCAGCCTTTCCTCATAGGAGAATCCCTCAGAACGTTTTGGTGGCCCTCCTCTGGATTTTCTCCAAGTCTGCCGTTTTCTCTTGCTTTCTTGTCCCAAAGGGGGACAGAGGACTCAGGGTCAGGTCTCACCAGAACAGAGTAGAGGGACAGAATCACTTACCTCCAGCTGCTGCTCCACACTACTTTTGATGCATCCCTGGATACAACTGGCTTTTTGGACACATGGCTGGGTCATGTCCAGCCTCTAATTCACCAGCACCCCCAAGTCCTTCTCAGCAGGGCTGCTCATGATCTGTTCATATTCCAGCCCATCCCTACTGTAAGGTGTAGTGCAACACCTTGAACTTGATCTTACTAAACCTCATGATGTCCTCTCTCAAGGGCCACTTCTCAATCTTGTCCAGGTCCCTCTGGATGGATCCCATTTTCAGATGTGTCACCCAAACCACACAGCTTGGTGTCATCTGCCAGTTTGCTGAGGATGTACTCAATCACTAAGGAAGTGTTACTAAGGAAGATATTAAATAACATTGGTTCCAATACTGAGCTCTGAGACACCATGTGTCATTGATGTGGCTCCTGAGATTCTGAGACACTGACCACTACCCTGTGATGTGACTGCCCAATCACTTCCTTATCCATATAAAAGTCTACTGATTAAATCCATTTTTGTCTAATTTATAGAGAAGGATGTTGTGGGGGACTCTTTTGAGAGGCTTTACAAAAGTCCAGAAAAATGGTATCTATAGTGCTTCCCTTGTCCACTATATATATAGTTATATATATAGTGGACATATATATATATATATATATACACACACACAGAGATATATGTATATATATGTATATATCTGTGTATATGTATGTATATATATATATATATGTAGTTATATGAACACACCTTTCTTAAGACTAGTACTTTTTAAAAGCAATATATTTAAGTTGATTGTTTTAACTAAGATCTTTGCCAAAAAAAAAAANTTTTCAGATGTGTCACCCAAACCACACAGCTTGGTGTCATCTGCCAGTTTGCTGAGGATGTACTCAATCACTAAGGAAGTGTTACTAAGGAAGATATTAAATAACATTGGTTCCAATACTGAGCTCTGAGACACCATGTGTCATTGATGTGGCTCCTGAGATTCTGAGACACTGACCACTACCCTGTGATGTGACTGCCCAATCACTTCCTTATCCATATAAAAGTCTACTGATTAAATCCATTTTTGTCTAATTTATAGAGAAGGATGTTGTGGGGGACTCTTTTGAGAGGCTTTACAAAAGTCCAGAAAAATGGTATCTATAGTGCTTCCCTTGTCCACTATATATATAGTTATATATATAGTGGACATATATATATATATATATATACACACACACAGAGATATATGTATATATATGTATATATCTGTGTATATGTATGTATATATATATATATATGTAGTTATATGAACACACCTTTCTTAAGACTAGTACTTTTTAAAAGCAATATATTTAAGTTGATTGTTTTAACTAAGATCTTTGCCAAAAAAAAA
>VXBR01005240.1:572310-595453 GCA_013400215.1 Cisticola juncidis
CACCTTCCCGCACCTTCCTGCACCTTCCCGCACCTTCCCTTCCCTTCCCGCACCTTCCCTTCCCGCACCTTCCCTTCCTGCACCTTCCCGCACCTTCCCTTCCCGCACCTTCCCTTCCCGCACCTTCCCTTCCCGCACCTTCCCTTTCTTTTTCTTTTTTTCATCCTCCTTTTCCTGCCTTCCTTCCGCACATTTCTTCCTTCCTTCCGTGCCTTCCTTTCTGTTCCTTCCACGCCTTCTGCGTCTTCCTTTCACGCCTTCCTTACTTCTCATACATTTCTTTCAAACATTTTAATTAAACTTCAACTTTCTTTCTTTCCCCTTTAAAGAATTGGGGACCTCCTCCTTCAAATAAAAGAGATTAAGGCAACACCCATGGGTTTCAGTCTTGAACACAAGATGTCTCACTCAGTACTGAAGATAGTTAAGTCTTGGAGAGAAACAATTTCAAGCTCTCTTTGTTATGTGTGTCTTCACTTTTTGGTCTTACATTGCAGTCAATGCACTATTCCTAATCCAAGTGTCATAGCCAGGATTAGAAGCTATATTAGAAGGCATCTCACATATTAGGTGCATGGTTCAGGACTGTAAATTGTGAAACATGGATCCTGAAGTGAAACCCTGCACTGTTTGGCTGCTGAAAATTACCTAATGGCATCTAGGAGCCATTTAGGAGGATATGGGGGAACAGAGTAAACTTGTGTGCAAGCACTCTTGTGATACTAAGGTTTGATGCCAACTGAAATCTCATTTGTATTTGAATTTTAAACATCATGCTATATGCTCTTTAACAAATAAATTCCATGATGGAAATTATTTTCTTTGTTTCTGAGTCACATTTTGCTACTGATTTATCTTTACATGATTTATTTTTTTAACAGCTGGTTCTAAAATATTAGTGAAAGATCCCAGACCAGCATTGGGAACACCAAGTCCCAAACTAAGTGGTAAGTACTCCAAGGTTTATATGGTTATAAACCATTTCTGTAGAAAAAAGTCAGGATCAGTTTAGTGAGATTGCACTGAGTCCTTTAGAATGTGTAAAGGATATTAGATTAGGCACTAGATTAATAAGGGGGTGAGATAATTAAATTGTTCCCTAATTTTGAAGTCCATCTACCATATGGTATAATTTGTATCCATATACAATTTCTGTTATTTAATTAGAGTTTTACTGATTGTGCTGAAATCACTGTGTTCTATCTAAGATTCCATGCAATTTACCTATTTAGAAACTGTACTAACCTTGAAATAATTTAAAGATGTTTTGCAGTTTTCTTCAGTCTTGCACTTTTTTTACATATTGCTAATTTTAATTACTTTACCTAAATACTTAGTATTAGTCTTGAACTTAGCCTTTAGGAAAAAAAAGCTTTTTTTTAGCTGAGATGAGGTAATCTCTCCAATTCTGGCTGAACTCTCCAGTTTTAGATTTGCTGAACACCATATTTGGATGTCTGGACAAGAGAAGCTTTCTGTCCACTGAAGAGATTTTTTGAAAAGAGCAGTCTCCTTAACTAAAAGTAACCTTTGGCTATAATAAAACTATTGAATTTCTACTGATTTCCACTTAATGAATAAGATTTAAAAGCAGTACTTTAGCATATGGGGATTTGGGCCTTTTTTAATATTCTATGTACTAGTTCAAAACAATGTTTTTCAATGATGTGCTGCTGAATGGTAGACATCAAGTTTTTCATTCAGAAAATTTTCATTCATTTTGTGCAGTCCCAATTAACTGCCAATATAGCACATAAAGATCAGTTTTCCTAAAAGTAGGAAAATATATCAAGCAGATTACAAATAAACAGAATCAGAGCATTTCCACCATGCAATTTCCTTGCTTGCAGGTCCAGTATCTACATGTTTTTTCAAAACATATGCAAATATACATGTGCATACAGAGACAGAAAAACTAGGAAAGCTCCTTTGCCCCTCATAGAGAAGACCTGTCTTTGTGTTGCATAAAACAAATGATGAAGGAAAACTGTTGGTATTCCAGTGTGCCCCAGTCTTGGATTTAGGGGTATACTGAGAGAAAAGGGCAAACATTCTTCTCTCTTATCTGACATGAGATGCCAATTCATACATGAACACAGAGCTTTAAGTTCAGTGTGAATTACTTCAAATAATGTGAAAGTGCTGATTTTAAATAATTTTTCTTATAGAGATAACTCTGATACATTACTTTGGAAAGTGTAGTAAGCCCATCCTTAATCTCTTTTAATTTAATTGTTTGAAAGGTATCTCAAATTAAGATTTTAAAGATTTGCATGTATCAATTTTATGTCATAGGTAGCTTTCTGTTGTTTTGATGGGGTTTTTTCATTGCTAAAAGAGCATTACTTAATAATTTTTCAGTTTGTTAATGATAAGTATTAAATGTTAGGGTATAAATATAGCATATTTATTCCCCGGCAGACTACGATCTAGTCTAAATTTTTAATTAGAGAATTAATTTTTTTTCTCCCGGTGAAGTTCCTAATGTTTTTAAGCATTTGAAGACAAGACAAATTTTCTTGTATATTTTTTTCATTTGAAAAATTGACTAGTTAATAAAGAAAATGCTTATACTATTTCATGTTATGTAAAGAAAATTCTTATAAAAATTTTGATATCTAAATAGATTCTAATTTCTGCAAAATTCAATGCTAGCCATATGTCCCTAGCTGTCTATGCTGGCACAGAAAAGATGCCAGTGAGCGAAATATGATCTTCTGGCTAAAGCTTTTAGAATTTGTGAACGTGACTAACTCTGGGACAGGTCTATATTTTAGGAAAAAAGAAAATGAAGATGCTGTTGTGGTTGTGTTCTTCAGGGAAAATACATTCCTTTCATAAAAGTTCATGCCAGGTTTCTATTTTTTTATCTGAAAATTATGCCTAGTAGATTTATAAAGAGTGGAGGAAAGAAAATACTAATATTTATCATACATTTTGTTGGTTGACTTTTTAAGTTCTACATATCACAAAATGTATTGGAACATGTTTTTGTTTGTATAGTTCCTGATGATGTATTTGCCCAAAATTATATATGGAAAGGATCTTACAATTACAAAAGCAAGAAACAACCCATGACTTTGACAGTCACCAGTTTCAATGCAACTTCAGGAAGAGTAAATGCAACACTTACAAACAGCAACATGGAATTGCTGCTATCAGGTATGGGTAAATGAAAACAAATTTCCTTTTTTTTTTTTTTTTTCTTTTTTCATGCTTACATACATTGGTTTCCTGCAACTTCCTGCGAAACTTAAATTTTATTATCTTATCAAAGAAATTTTTATTGTATTTCTGTTCCTTTTCAAATGTAGGGATTTTTCCACTTCTTTCCTTCCCCTTGTTTCTTTATTTGTTTTTCTGTTTTATTTTTCCGCGTTTTTACTATATTTGTAGTTAATAGTCAATAAGGAGTGAAAGAATCATATAATGACCATGTTTCTCTTTAAAGCATCTTGAATAAAATTCAAGTACAGTTCCTGAGATTTTCTTAAATCTTAATTATACATTTTCCCCACAGTAGCCATACGTTGACCTAAAATACATAATGAACATGGAAAGAAACTAGAGCTGACACTTTTTAGATTTTCTAAGTAAGAAAAAAAAGGAATCCTAGAATTGTTTAGGTCTAAAAAGGCTTCTAATATAAAGAAGTTAACCTAATACTGCCAAATCCACCATTGAACCGTGTCTCTGGAAGTGCCACATGAACAACATCTTTTAAATACCTCCAGGAATGGTGATTCCACCAGTTCCCTGGACAGCCTGTTTCAATGCCAGACAAGCCTTTCAGTGATGAACTTTTTCATAAGATCCAGTGTAATCTTCTTCTGGCACAACTTGAAGCCATTTCTTTTCATCTGACTGCTTGCTGCATGAGAAAAGCACCAAAAGGCACCTTGCTTCAACTTCTTCTCAAGTGGCTGAAGAGAGGCTGTATTCTCCCTTCAGTCTCCTTTGTTTCCAGACTAAACAACCCAAGTTTCCTCAGACTCCCCTCATAAGACTTGCACTCCAGATCCTTCTCCAGTTCCACTGCCCTTCTCTGGACATGCTCCAGCGCTTCCACGTCTCTCTTGTAGTGAGGGGCCTGAAACTGATGCAGGATTTAAGGTGTGGCCTCACCAGTGCCAAATATGGGGGGATGATCCCTGCCTTGGTGCTGCTGACCCCCCTATTTATTATACAAGCCATAATGCCACTGGCTTTCCTGGCCACCTGAGCTCACTGAAGGATCCTGTCCAGCCATAACTCCCACCCCCAAATCCTCCCAAGCCTGTAGAGTTGCCTGGGGTTGTTATGACCCAAGTACAGGCCTATTGATCAAACTGTGCAGATCCCCCTGCAGAGCCTTCCTACCCTCCAGCACATCAACACTCCTGCCCAGCTTGGTGTCATCTGCAAACTGACTGAGGGTGCATTATCCAGATTGTCGATAAAGATGTGAAACAGGACTGGCCATAGCATTAAGCTCTGGGGAACACCACTTGTGACTGGCCACCAACTGAATGTAACACTAATCAACACAAATCTCTGATCTCAGCCAGCCTGTCAGCTTTTTACTCAGTGGAGAGACCACCTGTCCAACCCATCAACAGCCAGTTTCTCCAGGCAGATTCTGTTTGGAATGGTGTCAAAGGCTTTATTGAAGTTCAGTGAGACAACATCCACAGCCTTTTTTTTTATCCACTGAGTCACCTTATCATAGAAGGAGCCCTGAGAGCCAAGCAAAATCTGCCTTTCATAAGCCTATTTGGCTGGGCCTGATGTCCTGGTTGCTGAGAGGCGTGGTCTACAGGAAGGATGTAATGAGCCACAGAATCTGTGTTTCTGCTGGGATCCTATTTCCCAGTATTGAATGGACTGGTGAATTTTTATCACCAGGTTTGTCTGTTAAATTATTTTGTAGGTGTCCTTTGAAGAATCATGCTTGAGAGTGGACTGAATGTTTTCTGACCACGTTTGTCTTGGCTGTGTGTGAATTTTTTCTACTGTATTAATTTCATCCATGTAATTTTTGTGATGATATTAAGAACAACAGATGTAGTATTTTGTATTTTTAGAATTAGAAAAGTAAACCGCTGTGCTTTCTCACTCAAAACACTCCTCCTCCAAATAAAAGGCTCCTTCAAGTAGACACAAATGTGATTCCAAATGCCCTTTTCCACTCTACGTACAGGCATTACGCATGTCATCAGGTAATTATTTTTTTTTAAATTTCCCTATTCTTCAGATAGAGCACTGAGATCTTGTATACTGAAAGGGTATCTTAGGGCCAGGGAAATAGGGATGGATCAAAAAATACATTTACATGCTAGGAAGCTGAATTCACCTATACTCAATTTGTAGTTTTCTTAAATGTAAAGTAGTTCCCTCTGCCTGCATAATTTACTGTTTTGCATTCCATCATTTGATGTATCTATTTTTACTTCTTTTTATTTTGACACCTGTGCTTGCTGTAATTATACATAGAATAAACCTGTCTTGCCAAGGCTCATTCATTTGAGCTCAGTGTGGTGTTAACACAAAAGTAAGACTTCTCATTAGCTCAGAGATTATATGTAATGATTCCTCCTATAGGCAGTGACCAATCCTAATGTGGAGAAGACTTTTGTTTTTTCAGTTTGGGCATGATCACAAGAAACATGAATTAGGAATCATTGCCCGTGGAAGATGAAATCACTAAACATACTGTGGTATTTATTTTCATTTCCATATTAACAAATGATGGTATTTGGGTTCTAAATAATTATTCTGCAGGAACAAGAATGAGTCAATAATTATGTCAACAAAATAAATAAAGTTGCATGCGAGTCTTCTCATTATATGGAAGAAACTCTTTTGTAACTGACCGTACTAACTGATGAAGAACAATCCAATTTTAAAAATATTTTCTTTCTTTTTTTTTTTTTTTTTAAATTTAGCAGCAGCTTTTGGAATAGAATTTGTGTATGGATGTTCCTATTATCATGTTTTCTATCTAATGACAAAAATATATACATTGAAAATAGGGATGGAAGGTTTCAATACACTCTTCCTGCTTCAGAACAATATTTTCCATTTCAAATCAGATTGCTGTCAATGTTCTGTCTAAGGCTTGAGGTAACAACTGTGTGTATGGGGTTTCCCTTCTCTCCTCTCTACAGCCTAAGCTAAAAAATGTTTCTATTAAAATCTTATGATTATTGAAATAACTTCAAATTAGAGTGGATCTTTCTAAACAAACAAAGTTGACAATTGGTATCTATTCTTCCTGATTTTCTTCTTTAAGAAAAGAGATGATGTGTTTATTCTACATTATTTTTCTAGTCAACACAAATATGAATGCTTTAAACTATATTCTACAGGAGTGTATAAAAGCCAGGAAGCTCGGCTAATGCTCCACATATATCTCATTAAAGCACCCTCCCATACATCTGCAAGCAAGTTGAAAGAGGAAAAATGGGCTATGGATGGTTTTGTGAGTATATTTCTGCTAAAAAGAGAGATATTTTTTTTGTATGATTGAAATTATGCTGGTTTTTACATCCAAAAAATCCTGAGACATATCAAATGGAATCTTTTTAGCAAGGCTGAATCATTAAATTACATAAAAATTTCCTTGTAAAATGCAGGAGACCAGTCTGAGGGAAAATATGGGAATAGTCATAAAGTTTAGGCAAAATTATAATGTGTGTTAATACAGAAGCCTTTTTCGTAGGTCTTTTTATTCCAATATATTTAGGCATTTTATCCTAATTAAACATAAAACCAGTTTATGATAATACTGTATTCAATCAATAGAATAACAATTTTCATCATTATGTTAGCATACATTTTTTACTTTTTGGTGATTTTTTAGAAATACCTTGAAAAGGATGAACTGTCACATGTATTTGGAAAACTGAATAGTTTACTCCAATTTAGTATTAGGCCCCTTGAGGTTCTGGGTCTGAGTGTATCCTTTATAACAGAGAGGAAGAGGGTACATAACTGAGAGGAGGAGAGGTAAAGGAGAGGCTTAAATAGCCCAGGTTTCTGGGATGTGATTAAACCATGAAGAGAAAATGTCTTCCAAGAACAGATAGAGAAAAAAGTAGATTTTTTTTAGAAAACAAATAGCCTGAAGTTATTTGGATGAGGATAAACACTCATACATCCTCACTACACCCTCTGATTTTTTAAGGAATTTGTCTGTTTTCTTGTTTCACCTATTGATTAAGCACTACAGGGACACCACTAGACACACAGAGACAGCACATGCCATGTGTACATTTAATTGTACACACAAATTTATATTTTTAGAACAAGTGGCACTGATTGAACAATAACTTTTTAAAGGTGCAGAGTGAAAACCTTAAGCCTTTTTTACTAGTACAATTGTTGCTTGATGAGTTAGCAACTGTTAGGCTTCACAAACACGCTCCTGAGCAAAGTCCTTACTTTCAGACTTCTAGATATACAAAAGTAGACAGTATACTCCCTACATTCCATATGCTATTTACATACTGTTCTTACTTGACCTTTTTTGTCTTTGAGTCTTGGAACAGCACAGAGAGGCTGCTTTTGCCCAAAGTAAAAAATTCACCAGAGAAGGGCACCTGATCTTCAGTGAAAACATAGCTTCAGGTCACTGCTGAAGATAGGCTGTGTCTTGAGACAGGGCAGCTTAAGGGAAAAGTTTGAAGGAATCTACCTAGAAAACATTTAATTTAAACCTAATAACTATTCTTAAAAGTGAATATCTGTCGAGCTGTACACAGTACACTGATTTAGACTGTATTTACTGTAATAAGAGAGATAATTATAGGATCACAACCATCCTTACCCTCCCGCAAGCCTTTTAGTTTATACAAGCATATTTTGCCCTTGTAACAAAGCCTTATTCAATATTCTGCTGGTCCATGGATGTATAATTAAGTGCTTATTTGGATAGGCACTGAGAAAAATCAATTTCAATTAATTTTTTTATTCAGTTTAAAACTAGCTATTAAAACCTCAGTACTTGCATCCTTAGGATTATATGCAACATAACTTTTTTAATCTATTTCCTTAGCAGAAAACAGAAAATTATGAAGTATGTAAGAGCTTAGAAATACTGACATTTGAACTGCCAGAAACTTTAGCTCCTAGTAGTTTTCAAAAAATACAGTTAAAGGTACTATAAGGTGTAATATGTGACCATAAAGCAGCATGTCTAAGTTGTGCCTATAATAGTCCTGTTTTTCTTTTGAAATTTATGTATGAATTTCCTAGAAAAAGAGGGTGCTTATAATGGGGAACAAAAGCTATAAGTCAAGCATATTAGGATATAGAATAGAATAGCTCCCATTCAAATATATACATGTAACTTGCCATAAGGTTTTCCCAGTTTAATTCAAATTACTTTTTTTTACAGGTTTCTGCTGAACCTGATGGAGCAACTTATGTTTTTCAAGGATTCATCCAGGGTAAAGATTATGGACAATTTGGGCTTCAAAGAATAGGTATTCAACAAATTCTAATTCTTTGCTGGTTCACTGTTCCATATTCAGTTTTATTAAATTAAGCAGTATGAGGGTATCTGCAGTATGTTAACAGAATTGACATTTTTTAGAATATTGAGATATTAATATCGTTCAACTGTCATTTAAGTGGTAGTTACAAATAAGTTGTAAGGAGCTACAGATGACTTGCAATCTACTGCTTAGTATACATATTCTTTTGTAATATTTTGAGCAATTTTTTTATCCAATTACGTGTAAAATGCATTTAGATTGATATCTTAATAGCTGTCTAGAAAACCTATGTTGTAGAATGCTTTGATAAACTGATTTCTTGCTTATGATGCTGAAACACTATTTCACCTAAGCATTTGTTAAAAGAGGAAAACTGCTAAATACTGCAGGTAAATACTTACATTACTTTTAAGAAGAAAAAGAGGCTTACTTCATAAGTGTTTATTTCCTAAAAATTAACTTCTTGTTTTTATACTAAGAGGGCTTTGGTAATAGAGCTCTGGTGACAACATTCTGTTGGGCTATTTAGGAAAAGAATTTCATTTTCTTTTCTAATGTTTTCTTAAGAACTGTGATATTTCTCCTCTCATATGAATTTGAATTTAGTTTATACTGAATTTTAAATGATAAAATGCTGTTGGGAATGCCTTAGGAGGGGACTTTTTTTTTGCTGATATAATGACTGTTTAGAAAGGGTTCTTACCTTCAGGTAAAATTCCTATATGTGGATGAAAAATTATATTCTTTCAGCCATGAAGTATTGTCCATTCTTTTTTTTTTTTTTTTTTTTAGAAAATCAGGAAATTCATTAATTTTTGAATGTGCTGGAAAGAAAAAATGTAAAGTCATTTTTTTTCTCTTTTCAGAGTTCTAAGTCACAGTAAAATATACTGATCTTGTTTTTCACTGTAATTTCATATGCAAATTACTTTGCAAGAATTTTTAGAAATATCTTTATCAAGAAATGTTTTCTTTCAATGAATATAAGAAGTTATATAATTTTATTAACTTTTAAAAAGTATTTGAACATCATCTAATAAAAATTAAAATGCAATACTTCCTTGGCAAATTGTTTTGACAGATTATTACAAAAATTATATTTCTTCATTTGATATTTGGATATGTTTGAGATTTTTTTCTGTAATATGTTGAAGGTAAATTTTATTGGTGTATAACTTCAAGGAAAAGAATGATTCAGAGTCAAATTCTATACAAGATTTTATTGTAGCTAATATAGTCAATAATATCATTATAAAGAGATTCACAATCTTTGAACAGATTTTGTTTAGCATGCTTACCACCACCATTATTTCATGCACGCAACCTCAAAATTAGCTTCTCTAAAATAAAATGTTTTGATTATTGTTCCCACACAATTTTCCTCACATGGTTGGTTTCTGGGGTCTCAGCCATGGATGATTGTTTGGGGTCTTTTTTGTGGGTTTTCCTTGGTTTTTTTTTTTTTTAATTTCTGTATATTGTATTAGACAGTCAAGAAAGTCAGAAAACATTATGACCTAAGCAATTCATAAAAGATCCAGTTAAAAGCTTGAAAACTAACTTTGAAGATGTGTTACAGAATCACAGAATCAACTAGTTTGGAAAAGACCTAGGAGATCATCAAGTCCAACCTATGACCTAACATCATTTTATCAACTAAGACATGGCCCTGAGTGCCACATCCCATCTTTCTTTAAACACGTCCAGTGTCAATTACTCCACTTCCTTGGGCAGCCTGTTCCAATGCCCAAGCACTCTTTCTGTAATTTTTTTTTTTAATATCTGTGTCATTTTCATAACCTTTCTTGACATTTAAGGGATATAACTTGTCTGTGTAGGTAATGTAGATAAGTATTCTTCAGCTATGCAGCAGGTCATAAGTCTATTTTTTCATCAGTATCTGGCTTTAGCTATTCAAATTTGTTCCTATCTCTTTTACTCTCTGTATCAATAGCAGCAGCTAAGGAAGTAATGAGTTTTCAATTTGTTTTTCAGGTGATTGACCTTTTCCTTGATAGTATGCTGGGGTTTTATATATGTAGTATTTTTAATTACTGAAATATACAAATAAAACCATAATATAATCAACCTAACATTATTATAAATTTGACTTTTCATTTCACAGTACAGTAATGTGTTTTCATTACATACAAAATTTGAATCCCATGCAGAATTATGCTGTAAGATATTTACTGTATCAGAGTAGGTGTACTGTTCTGCCGACATGTGAATCCACATATTAATCAGAATATGGTATATACTGAAGGTCCAGATGGCCTCAGCATACAGCTGTATGAATGCAGCAGAACATGATGATGACCCAGTAACAAGGTGTTATTGAATTTCCAAGATTATGGGGTAGTATGTGCTGCTGATTACAGACACGTATACAATATTGCTTGTTTTTTCTTACTGTTTTTTAGGTCTTAATATGTCTGAGGGTTCAAATTCTTCTAATCAACCACATGGTACAAATAGTAGTTCAGTGGCCATTGCTATCCTTGTGCCTTTCTTTGCCCTTATATTTGCTGGTTTTGGCTTTTATCTTTATAAACAAAGGTAAGTAAAAATTACATATACAATATTTCTCTATTCCTCTAAGTGTTGGTAATTTTTTTTTTTTGTCTTCAGTTTTTGCTAGTGTAAATGAAGCTTTCTGCAAAACAACAAAGGCTTTGCAAAATACACATGTAGACTGTTCTTCCTACATATATTAAGAGCTGGTATAATAACTAGGATGAGTTTATTATACAGCATTGTACCTTTATTCCTACCTATTTAAAATTTTATAAATTTATCTCTTCATGATAAAACAGATGCTGGAAATTATTGGCTTATACTGAATAATATAATTGGTAGATTTTGTGTGTATTTACAATAAATTGTCTTTATTCTTTTCTTCATATGACAGAATTGAGTCATGTCCTGAGTAATTTATCTTAATGCCTGACCAATTTATTTGCATACAAGTATATGCAAACATTATGTCATCAAGAGATTTCATTGTGAAACTGTTTCTGCATCTGAAATTATTAGTTCATATGTAATGTTAAATACCCACCAGTCTTCTCAGTTTCATCAGTCTAAGTTCAACAGGTTTTTCATGTTGCTGAGACCATTATTAATTCTTTGGATGCAGTAAGCTTCTCCTGTAGCCTTGAATTTGATGACTAAAGAAACCTTAATCACTTTAATGCCAAGACAGTTCATTGCATACTAACTGCCAAAATGGTGATTTACATCTGATAGTCTGACAATAACACTACTAATATATTATAGGATAACATTAGTTTAAAACATGTACCATCATTTTTAATTAGTACTACTTTTATTCAACTGCTCCCAGCATAAGAAAAATTGCCCATGTAATCTTTTATGTATTTGCTATTAGCTGTATGCTGTAAGCAGTTGTCTTTCCATATTGATGATCTACAATATTGTATACATTTTGTATAGAAATATAGATCTAAAGCTTTTAAGGGTTTGAACTCTGATATTTTTAGTTCTTTAGTGAAAAAGAGGGCATTTCAGCTATAAACTTATTCTTGAAAAAATTGTTGAGTCTCTGAAGGAAAAAAAAACAAAAACCTCGGTCATCTGACTGGGGAGCTATTGTGCCTTTAAAAGATTTTGTTGTACTCTTTATAATCTGATCATCCAAGTGGAATGGAAAACAATTTGGAAAATGGATACAGTAACAACAGATAGCCGCTTCCAAGGTTGTTAACTGAGTTTCTAAGTGAACACCATTTTCAAGGAATCATAAAGCTGTTAAACTTCAATAAAGACAGTATAATTGTTAGCATAAATACTGTAAAATATGACATCTTGATTTTTTAAAAAAAATCAAGATGTCATATTTAGCTCCTATAATGGGAATTGGGAGCTAAACTCTGTTCTGATTCTTAAACCATATGAAATTGGTGAGGAAAACTGCAGTTACAAATTTTCTGTCTTTCTTCCACAGGACTGCACCTAAAACACAGTACACAGGATGCTCTGTACATGAAAATAATAATGGACAAGCTGCTTTTGAAAACCCCATGTATGACACAAATGCAAAGTCAGTGGAAGGGAAAGCAGTACGATTTGACCCCAACTTGAACACTGTTTGCACAATGGTATAATGTGGTAACAATTTGTCTTCAAAGTCTGGAAATTGACACACAATACAGTGCACACACAGTTCACTGATTTAAAAAAAAATTAAAGAAACGAAAAAAAAAATTAAAGCACACTTTTCAGGATCTAGTGGGTCACCTTTTCCTGAGGATGATAGGCAAGTCTGGGTTGTAGTTATTTTGTTTTTATTTTGTTTTTCATAAACTGGATCAGAATTCTTCTTTGTGTATGCCACAGAGAATTTTAAAAAATTTTGCTGCACTCTATGAGTGCTACTCACAGTTTATTTGCTTTTTTAAAAAAGGAGGTTATTCTAAAACATAAAACATATTTGCATATATTGGAGGAGCATCCACTATCAGTACTCTGTGCTTTATAAAAACTATAATAGAGGGACTGGGTTTAAAAAAAAAAAAAAAAAGATATAGGTAGAAAATAAGAGCTATACTTACAGGAGACAATAGGTCACTGATATCTCTTTAACAGTCATATGCTACATATTTCTCATGAGTTTGTATTTTTTTTCCTTTTTCAGCCCGTTAAATATTTTATTTTTCTCAGAAAAGTTGAATTTCTGAGTCCAGGATGTAGTATTTAGAAATCAGCAAGTACAACTTACTCTTTTCATATCACAGAAAAAACAAATTAAAATTTCTCGTCTTTATAAAGTAAATATTCTTCCCTGCTTTACATCTTGCTTCATTTCCGTGTTCCAAGTCAAGAACGTTTTCTCTGGTTCTATTAACAATATCCACAAATTGTAATGTTTATATATTTCTTTTCTCAATCATATATCTAGACAAATTTTACAATGAAGAATCTAATATGAATTGAGCTTTGTATGTGACTATGTTCCTTTAATGTTGAAGAACATTCAGGTATGACCATCTTACATTTGTTTCAAAAGTTAAAGCATAATTTAATATTTTCTATTAAAAAGTGCAGTTTACAGTAATATTAGTAATGAAATCCCAATATCAAAAATAGGAGTCCATTTTTCAGTCCCTGTTACTTAAAACTTGGCCATATCTCACCTGTTTGTTCCTTCAGCATTTTGACAAAAAGCATGCACAAAGCACGATGCAATCCCATTGATGGATTCTAGGAGACTTCAATGAACTTAGGATCAGATCTCCAAGGCAACAGGAAGTTCTAATTTGGAAATAATTTGTTTCCACATCTATTACATCTATATATTCCAGTACTCTATGGAAAAAAAAAATCCTTACAGCTCATTTAAAATTGAATATATTACCATAGTGCAATGAAAAAAAAATCAAGATATATATGTATAAAGCCATGATTTTATTAGGGACAATCCATTCATTTTAGGAACAATTCAGATTCCACAGCCCTCAAATACAAGTTTTAGACATTCCAGAATCACTCATAAAGAAATACAACTTTTAGTTTTACAGTTATTTCATATCAGAATTACTCAGCAGGAACTCAGTAATTTATTTGGTGTAGGTCATTGTCTTCCATTCATAGCATGACTCACAAATGCTGTGTGTTAGCCAGTGTGAATTATATGTTATTGTCCCTTTCAGACATTAATAATTCTGTGAAAATAACCTTTTTATTACCGTAATAGAGAGTGCCTACCAAAAATCATTGTACCCAGGATTGCTGCTTGGATTTCTATAATGTTTGATGAATTTCTTATAAATCATTTTACAACACTTTGTTTTGAATATTCATACAACTCTGTCAAACTGTATTCTACTAAAAGGATGCTGTTTTATATTTTATACCATTGGTTGTTATTTATTCTTGTTTATTCAAATGACTGCAATAACTATTATTCATTCATTAATATTAAGGTTAATACATTTGAGATCGTTTAAAATGTTTCTTCTGCAACTGGCTACTCCTCTTATATTAATGCATACACTTTTGTAAAGAAGTATATTTTTATGAAAAAGGATTTGTAAAAGTATGATGTAAATTTTCAGTGCAATGTAAACAAAATAAAACCGGACAATTGCTTTTTTTAACCATGTCTCTTCTTTGGAAGATAAGCTTTAAACTCATTTAAGATAGGAAGATTGGAAGATGGGAAAATAACCAAATTAAGAATTCAAATTTGGCATTCGTGTAGGTATTAAAATCATGTAAATTTTTCTGAATCTTTCTGCAAATTTTAGGTGAAGTTGTAAGATATAGATTACTTTCAAAAATAATTGATGAGCACAATATTAAAGCTATTTATTTTTTAAAATAACTTTTGATTTTACTTGCAATTCTACAGAAAAATAGGCCTACCATTGTCAACCCAGTGGGAAGCATAGGGAAAAAATTATAAGAAAAAAGTCATGTAGAAAACATTTAGTTTTCCTCAAGATTGTACATAGCCTTTACATATTATTTTGCTACCTTTTCTCAGAAATGTGCAGGGCATATTAGCAAGTAGTACCAGTGCATACAATATTTTCTGGCATTAAAAACCCCCAGTGATTTATTTAATGACATTGAACTGGAAGAAGCAATGTTAATTATATTACTATAATATAGAAACTGTCTTTTAATGAGTCCTTTCACTTACAAGCATGGAAAGTGGATGGCGAATCCTGATCTGAAATGTGGGAATAGAATAACTGGGCATGGGGGAATAGTCTAAAATTCATTTGTGAATTTGATGATCTATATAAATTTAAAATGCCGATTCAGGTCCATGTTGAAATTGCTGAAAACTCTGTTGTTAAATACATTAGAGAAAGAATCATGGATTCAGTGTAAAAAGCATGAGGATTATGTTTATGAGGAGGAGGACCTGGTGTTCTAGAACAAATTGGTTCACTTTGCAAAACAGAAAAAAAATCCTGTTTCACAGAGCCAAACTAGACTGTGAAGTTAAGCTCTTTGACCTTTGTTTATGCATTATATGTTACAATATGGAAAAGTAAATAAAAAATCAAATTAGCTTAGCTAATTCCACAATTATGTTAATTACCTTAACTAGTATACCCAGTTTGCACTTTTCAAGAATTATACTGACTTCATTGTTATAGAAAATGCCCTATTCATAATAGAATAAATTTGGAGTTTGGTTAGTTTGCTTTGGTTTTTTATGTTGGATTTGTTTGTTTATTGAGTTTTCTTTTTGAGGGAGAGTTAGGTTGTTGTTTGGGGTGGGGTTTTGTTGTTTATTTTTTTTTACTGTAGTTCATGACATGTTTGATTTATAAATTACGGGCGAAGTGTTTGATTTTCTAGTAGCAGAGTGGTCTATTTTCACTGTGGCAGATGGAATTCCAAGTTTTGGTTGCTTCATTGGAGGTTGTTAGCGTAGTCTACTTCCTGTTTTTTGTTTTTCTTGGGAAGGTAGCTGGATAGATACCACTGGCTATGTTATTCAAGCAAAGAGAGTACACAGAGAAAATGTACATGAACAGAAATTGTTATGCAACTCTGTGAGTCTTTTCAAGATTAAGACAGTGCAATATTATGGACCGAGGTTTAAATTTTTCTTTTAATATTCTATAACATTGAGCCCTTTTATTTTTACACTACCTGCCTGTCAAGACCCATCTTGTCCAGAACATGCCATTAGATCACACTGGGATCCGGAAACCACACAGTTTCAACCACACTCACCAAAATAGCCGTTCTAGTAGAACTTCTCAAAAGCATCATAAAATTGAGCTTAAATTCTCATATTTTACTTTGGGTTGTGAAACAGAACTGCCATTAATTTGAAGACATTTTAAACTGGAGGAATTCATTTATAAAAGCAGAACAAGCTGTTCTTGTCAAGGAAATGGTTTAATGGCTACAAGTCTTACAGTTTTAATGGAGAGCTAATGGGAAGTACAATGAGCCTGTAGCCAAGTCATTAAGCTATTAATTGCATCTGTGTTGCAACATCATTATTTATAGGATGATAAGAGCTGGAGAAATGTCACTGTCTTTCATTGTTTTCATATTTCTAGGTGGGAGGAGAAAGGTGAAAGACAGTTAGCAAAACATGGCCAGTGTTTATAATGGAAAGTGTGGTAAGGTAAAATTTCTGACTCCAATATGAAGAGCGTTAGAGAAGCCTTAGAAAATCTTCAAAACCAGGGTGACAGAGAAAAATATGCCTTATATCATTTGTTGTAATAAAACCCGACAGTCTTTGTTACATTGATTTATGAAAATATTTTATAATTTCAGATTTGTAGTGAGGATTGATATAGGTATGTGAAGAGCCTGGACTACTTAAGTAATAGTAAATTCAGCCACCAAGTTCCAAAGCTCCTCTTACACACATTGCTTGTAGTCTTAGCAGCCTTTCATGGTACATCAGAAAATCTACACAGCATCTCTCAAAATCCCCAATTTTCCCTTCATTTCTCTGTGTTCCTGTGATTTAGTTTTGATTTGGTTGCCAAAAGTTCAGATAAACAAGATGGAGAAAGATGCACTAGGTTGGTCTTCAGGTAATCTCTATTACTGATTAAGAAATAAACATATTCACATCCTTTTCTATCTTTCCTTATGCAATAATTTATTATTACACAAGAGAGTATTCATGTGAGGCAAGCATGATACCATGTTTAGGAATGAAATTAGATTTTAAGATTCCTGTTCTGTATATTTATTTTCCAAAATCTTTTTGTTATCTCAGATTTTAAACAAATTAAGTCCTGTCATTTCTGCACTTAGTTTCAGATTGATTCCCACTGCCTGATAATTTTCTTCATCATCTACTACCTACTGATGTCCTAAGTGACAGTTAGGACAATCAAAAAATGACTCATCTTTTGGTTTCTTTATGTAGTAAAATAAGTACGATAACTAATAGCTCAGGACAAAAATTTTTAATTTTAATGTCATATATTATACAGAACCTATATTAAATTAACCTTGAATATTAGGTTTGATTACACAAAATTATTTCAGTGAAGTAGCTGTGTTCCTATTAATTATCTTCTTGTTTCTGAAACTACGACAATATATTATCCTAATTTGCTGAACTAGAAGTGTAATTCTGAAATGTAGGTGCCATCCTTTTATGAAAAATTGTTGTTTAAGACATATATCACATAATTATCCAGTGAATATTTGTCGGTGTTCCATACTTTGCTGCATACCAATTCATGCTAAAGCAGCCAGATTAAGCTGAGCAGGTCAAAACACATTTTGTCTAAAGTATATTGAGGACACACTTGTATGTGTTGTATTGTAGAAAATGCCCTGGGGCAACACAGGCTGAAGAGAAGGTAACTTCCAACAAAGGAACTATACATGCATTTTCAGGTAAAAACCACATTAACTCATGTCCAGAATTTTATGCTCTAGTTGCATGTTCACATTTCTAAGTATAGAATCATATATCTTCTCTGTATGCTGAAGCCATGTCAATGTGATATAGATTATCTCTAACCATATCTAAAAAAGGCTAGTTGTGCCACCTCAGTCATGTCTATAATTTAAAATAGAATTATGGTGGATTTTATCATTCATAAAAAACAAAATAATCCAATTGATCTGGTGTACAGAGCTTTCCAATCCATGAAGAAATTGATATCACGTGTGAATGAGCTAAGATAAATTGTCAGTTTCTCTCTGAGAAAGAGACTAAGTAGCACAAGTAAAATTCCTGAGAACAGGCGATTGTCTGCACCACAGCCATGGGTTCCAGAGAATCATGTAGTGATGAAAGCAAATAAGGAAATAAAGAGCTGGTAGCTGAGGAGCCAGTTAAGGTGAATGTTTCATATCATTCTTAAAGATCCAGAAAACACTGATGAGATGTATATTTATGCTTACACAGAGTATATAGACACTGTATAATAAATAATCAACCAGATATATCCATGCACACATCTAATTTTAAATCAAGCCAGTTGTGGTGAGATTTTCTTTATTCTTTTAAATGTAAAGCCAAAATATATACAATATAAAATATATACTATATAAACATATGATTTATAACTACTATAGTACTCTACACAGCATAGGAAGCATATGCAATATGTAGGTTATATATATTGCATATGTAATATATATAGTTATATCTATAAATATATGTATAATATGTAAATTTTTATAAATACTCTTTTTTTTAGCTGTGTGGCTAAGTTAATTGTACAAGTGGAGGATCTTCATAAAACATTTATTGCTTCAAATTATAGCATATTTGCCATATATTGATCCATAACAATAATAAGAGTATCCAATGTCTGAAGTAACATATGTTTCATGTTAAAATAAGAAAAGGTACTATCTACAGAAATCTGAATAATTACTCAAATAAAAAAAAAATCTTTAAAACTTTTAATGATCCTTTTAGTGTAGTAGCGTAATTCTGGTCTTCATGCTTTAACTCTATTCTTCCATTCTAAAAATTTTATTAGTTTCATTATACCACAATAAAAATATCCAGCTACATGACACTCTGTCCTTCATCATAGTTCTTGTTACCTCTAAGGGTAAGATTTGGATACCCAGCTATGTGGGATGTCAGGACCCTGACATAGCTAGCTTTATTTCCCAAACTAAACTTGGATTTTAGAAAGATGGAAGAGATGTAAACCCTACTCATATGCAGTGCAGAAATATGATGCAACAGAAAGTGTGCCTTCTTTTATTTATTTTTTCTTCTTTTTTAACATATCAAGGCTAGGTTATAAAAAAAGAAAAAAAATTCTCTTATTTTCCATATACGAAATTGGCAGAATATGGCAGAATATTAAAAGCACTGGGAAGAAGCATTTTCTTCTTCCCAGTGCTTTTAACTGCTGCTTTCTTAGTAAGCACAAAAGGTGAAAAACCAGAAAAATTAAAAAAGAGCACTATCAGCCAAATCTTGCCCTAGCTGAGACATTAGAGAGTGAACAGATAATACATCTGCTGTTGGGCTTGATGAACTTAAAGGGTCTTTCCAATTTAAATGATTGTATGATTCAATGCTGTTGTGCAGTGTGAACAATATGAAAGAATTCTAAGTTCTCTATGTAGCAGCTGTAAGCAATACAGTTATGTCGATCATAAAGGAGAGCAGATTGTCAGTTCTGCTTCTTAGTCATGAAAAGATCCGTGAAAGTCAGTAAGAAAACAATTCCATTCTGTGGCAGGTTTTGAAATTTCAGAGGCTTTTTTAGAGTTTAAGTGGAGCTATGTGTCCAGCTAGAATCACAATCTACATATTACTCTCCTGAGAATGCTTGCTGTCCAGACCTTGACTTCTAGAGTCTGGGTGCTGAGACTCTAAGTACTAAATAAAGCTAACAAGTTTCTGGCAGCATTGTGCTGGCATTTTAAATGCCTTTGTGAAATGTTTGCATTTGGACAGAGCAACAAATTCTGGGGGAAGAAAAAGGTTTTATGAAAATGGTGTCTTTTGAGAATATGAGTCTATGTAACTCATGTTAGATATAGAAACAAAATTGTAAGGTCTTAGAACTAAAATACATATATAAAAGTCTCAGTATCTTTTATAGTCTAGTTTTAAAACTTCAGGTTAAGACTTCTTTTGACTATTGTGCAATAATGAAAAGCTGTAGTTGTCATAGCCAACTGGGTAGGAAAAATTTTCAGACTATTGAAATAGTTCATTCTCCATCATAGAATCACAGGATTATATTATCATAGAGTAATTGGGATTGGAAGGAACCTCAGAAGCTTTACCTAAAGTTTCTCAAGTAACCATCCGGTTGGGTTTTATAAACCTCAGTGAATGGAAAGTTCACAATTTTTCTTTTAACCTCTTTTACCTCCTAACCCTCCTAATTGGGGAAAAGTTTCTTTCTCTGTAAAGGCGAAGTCACTCAGGAATTTTGGCTTTTGTTTCTTGTCTTCCTGACATGTGTTTCTGCAAGAATTTTGACTCTGTCTTCTTGAGGCCATTTTTGCAGGTGTTTGGATGACTGTCATTAAGTTCTCCCTTAAAAGTTTTCTTTTCTTTAGGCTAAATGTACTCAGGTCTCTGAATCCTCACAAAACAAATTTTGCAGTGCCCAAACTTCTTGGTGGCCAAGCCAATTTATCAACATCTTTCTTGCTTTGGATGTCTCTATACTGACTGCAGCATTCTAGGTGATGTCTAAAAGATGTTGAGTAAAAATGAAATCCCTCATTCCACTGCTGTGCTACTATTAACTTTGGCTGGGATTCCTTTGGCCCTCTGCTGTGGAGCACACTGATGGCTCATAATCAGCTTGCTGCTTGCTACAACTCCCAGAGGTTTTTCAGGAGAACTTTCTCCCCCTGCTGCTAGCTCCAGCTTGTACGATAGGCGGAGGTGCCTTTTCCAGGTGCAAGATATCCTATTTGTTCTTGACGGATTTTATAAAGTTCCTGCAACTGTGTATCAGGTCCTTTTTGATGGCAGCACTGCCCTCAGCACTATTGGCTGTTCTTTCACTCACACACTGTCATTGCACATTTGCTGAGAATTCAGTCTGTCAGCTCCTATGGATCACTGACAGGGATATTACACAGGACAGGCTCCTGAATGGACATATGAGGAACACCACCAGACCCCTCGGTTATGTAAACACTCTCCTTTGAGCCTGACCTCCCAAAAAATTTTTTTTTAATTCATGTAGGTATCCATCCATTCAAATTATAATGTCTTAACTTGGATACAGACATATTTTGAGACACATTAAAGACTTAATAAAGTTAAGATAAATTACATCAGTACTCTTCCCTCATCCACTACAAGTACAGTCATTTTTAATTAAAAAAGGTAGTCCATTTATTCGGGCAATATTTTTAATACAGAGGTGATCAAATACACTTAAAGGCTGCTCACAGAGGTTGTAGAATCTTCATCCATCTCTGGAGATAATTCAGAAATCAACAGGGCACATCCATAAGCAACTTAGTTTAACTGGTCCTAGTTCATATGTGTGAGTCTAGGTGACTTCCAGATGATCCTTCCAGCTTTTTTTTTGTTTGTTTGTTTCTGTAGAAGTCACAGAGGAATTATAAGGTATTCAGGTAGAGAAGAAGTCAAGGAAAAGTTTGCTGAATGCAGTCACATAGTTTGTTTACTAGAAATGAGGAAACATCCTTTATACTGGATTAAATGAGCTCCTTCTCATTTCTCATTCTTTCTCATTCACACTTCATTATTAATATGACAAGTGAATAGTTGTCTCCCTTCTCATGCCATTTTAAGTTACTTCATCTTTAAATGTGCCCCTCTCTTTCCACCTTAAAAAAGTGGAGCAATGAGGTTAGGAAAAGAGAGTAAATTAAAGGCTAAATGCATTTAAATTGCTGTCTACTTTGACCATTTCCTGGGAGGAACCCAAGGAAAGTCAACTGAGCAGGAATGGAAGGATGTCATAAGATTATGCAGGGAGAAAATTTAAAAGGCCAAATTAGAATTTAATCTGACTAACATTGCAAAAATTAAAAAAAAAAAATATATTAACAACAAAAAGAGAGCTAAGGAGAATCTCTGTCCTTTATTGTATGTACAGGAAAAGCCAGTGACAAAAGCTGGGCAAAATGCTGAGATATTTGATGTCATCTTTGACTCAGTCTCTTATGGTAGTACCAGCTATTCTTGGAGTGCCTGGCCTCCTGACCTGGAGGATAGAGAAGGAGATCACAATCCAATGTGAAATGGTCACTGATCTGCTGCACCACGTAGACACTCACAAGGCTGTGGGGCTGAATGAAACTCACCCCGATGCACTGAGAGAGCTGGCAGAAGTGCTCAGTGAGCCACCTGCAATAATTTGCCAGCACTCCTGTCTAACTAAGGAGGTCCCAGTTGACTGAAGGTTAACAAATGTGGCAGCCATCTGTTAGCAACCAGTTTAAACACTGAAGATCAAAGAAAACTATGTCTCTGTGAATAAAATGTAAAGAAGCTTGAAGAGACAAAATATTCCCAAAAAATGAGATAAAAACCAAATGAGATTAGAAGTTGATGTCAAAAAATTGATATATTTTTATTTAATAGTGAAAGAGGGAAAGACAAAGACAAAGTAGAGAAAAGTTAGAAGAAGCTAGGGTTACTTTAAAAGCACTGGAGAAGTCACCAAGACAGTGTGCTACCTTTGCTGCTGCTGAGACAGGGGGCACAGCCTCCTGTGGCAAGTACAAAAAAATCATGTGGTGGTTTGACCCTGGATGGATGTCATGTGCCCACCAAAGCCACTCTATTACTCCACTTCTCATTTGGGCACAGGAGAGAAAATATAACAAAAAGCTTGTGGGTTGAGATAAGGACAGAGAGAGATCTCCCAAATGCCAAGAACAACAAAGAAAATAGACTTGACTCAGTAAAAAAATAATTTAGTGTATTAAGAATTATTAAGAGTTGAATAATGAGAAATAAAAAATAAATATTAAAGCTTAAAATTTTGATTCCTCCTACCTTCCCACCTTGTTATTCCAGACTGTCACTGGTAAATATTCTTGGAAATGATAAAAATATTTAGAGCTTTTTTTTCAGCCTTGCAAAATAATAGCCTTTAGTATTATACCATCTAGGCAGTGTACTTGCTTGTTTATTTGAGGCATGCAACATTAAGCTTAAGGGGAATCTGCAAAAGCAGGCAAGAGAAAAAAAACGAATTAAAAAATTAAAAAAAAAA
>VXBR01005240.1:595490-650478 GCA_013400215.1 Cisticola juncidis
AAAAAAAAAAAAGAGAGAAAAAACCAAACCATGTCGGACTGACAATTTTTTCCCATTGTTTTACTGTTGTGACTAGAGTGTACCTCTGTCTATTTACATCACTCAGGTTCTTATTTTGCTCTTGAGTTGGTAGAAAACTGCATAACATTATATAAAATCAAGTACATTAGTTTGACATAGTCCTGGAGTGAGACAGAGGCTTCCACACAGTGTACATGGAATGTTTTCTCAAATAATTGAGATCAGTTGCTTTTAGGAAAAAATAATAAACCTTAAAACCATTTAAAGTTCATTTTAAGAGTTTTTAGATGAAAAGCAGGTTATTAAACACTATGTGGCAGAGTAGGGAACTAAATCCACTCACTGTAGTACAAGGATTTTTAATAATTTCTGAAATTGTTCCACAGATTTACTAGGTGGAATCAATTATTGTGGTAAGACAACACATTTATATAATATATTACATTAGTATATGAATAAATCCTGTTGTACAGCAAAAATGGCAGAGGAAAACCACCTCCAGGGAATCTTGTACTGTGCTTGTAAAATGAATAAAGATATGTATTTTTCCTGTTTCTTTAAGATGTTGAACTTTGAGTATTACTTTTCTAGTAACAACAGAGAGCCTTAGAGTATGAAAAATATGTCAGTTATATTGGAGAGGCCTGAAGCTATTTTATAGGAGTTTTGTCTCAAAATGACTATTTGATTATTTTTCTCTTTAAATAAGGTTATTCATTCTCTACATTTAATTTAATGCCTATATGAAGGAGGTTTGCAATCTCCAAACGTGTTATTGTGAGTAGAACAACAAAAAAGTCAAAGGACCTGTTGTTCACAGAACAGGTTGCCCACAAAAGTTATGGATGCCTCATCCCTGGAAGTGTTCAGGTCTGGGTTGGATGGAGCTCTGAGCACCCTGATCTAGTGAAAGGTGTCACTGCCCATGGCAGAGAGAATAGAACTAGATGAACTTTTAAGTTCCTTCTAATCATAATCAATATAAGTCTTTGTCTCCATAATTCTCTTAAGACAGGAATTTTTAGGGTTCAACTGATGGAGCAAAATCACTCTGAAGAAGATGTTCTTGTCTGACTTAACTTTGGCACTCTATGTAGGCAATGTCTTATTATAACATCTTATTTAGGGCAACATAGAATTGTACATGTTTGATGTGAGTGCAGGTGGAAAATAAAGTTCCTTGGTGCTGTCATAGGAAGATAAATCAGCCACAATCACTTTACCACATTTTACAGCCTATAAATTAGCAAAGAGTGTTGAGAAAACATATTTAAACTGTAAGATTTTTACCAGAAGTAATTATATCACATCAAATTAGAAACAAAATAGACACATTTAAACTATCTCATGAAGCATTTATAGGGGTAAGAGTCAGAATCTCCTACATATTATTGACTGGAGAATTTACTTTTTCCTGTTCTCTGTTTGAATTATTTTGCAGCTGAATTCCTTGTCTCCCAAAAAAAAACCAACAACCCAAAACAACAACAACAACAAACAACAAAACCAAAAACAAACAAAACAACACAACAAAAACCAAAAACAAACAAACAAAACCACCCAAAACCCAAAACAAAACAAAACAAAAACAAAAACAAACAAAGAAACAAACAAACAAACAAAAAAAACCCCAAAAAACACAGAAAAATAAAACCACAAAACCAATTGCTCTTAAACTAGCAGCCTACATATAGACACCACTTTAGAAAACACACAGGCTGGTTTGGATGGCTGTTCCAGTGTTTGATTTTCCCCAAGCCAAACTCATCACTGAAGAACAGATGAAAAGTCACCAGGTAGAAGTCATGAGTCACTGGTATTCCTCAGTGGGGAATCCCACTCATGCCTCACTTGCATCTCTCAGCTCTCACAGTTAAATCCCACAGCCCACTCAGCAGATGGCACAATGACAAAGCCTTTCCTGGAAAGACTCCATACACATACAACAAAGGCTGATGTGGCCCACAGAATTAGGAAATGTCTGAACTGCAGTTTGCTGATGGTCCCTAAGTGGTGAACTGACCGAAGGACACACAGGTCAAATAATACATTGACTTTGGTCCAATATTCTATGTTAAGTTATTTATTTAACACCAGGCTGACTGCAACATTTTAAAACCAACTAAGTCTGCTTCCAGAAAAGCAAAATAATAGTGAAAGTTTACTCTTTTTTTGGCTTAGAAAAGGTGGAAAGATTCATGTAAACCATTATCACAGCTGTAGCCTATGAGACAGAAAGCTGTGGAGTTTTTGTGAGTTTTGCTTTGTTTTCTTTTGATCTTTCTTCACTGAGTAACCTTTCCTGAGAAGACAGATCTTTTGTTTTGCGTCATGTAGGTGTGATTCTGCAAGCTCTGAACTTTCATGACAGTATCTCCATTCCTCTTGACTTCTTCCATAGTGGCAACTGAAGAATGATGCTGACCACCCACAGTGTTTTGTAACATTAGAGGAAAAATTAAAAAGTACAGAAACCACAGACAAATATAATTTTTTTTGCCTGTGCTAAGAAAGAAAATAAACAAAAAAAAAGTCTGCTGTGGAAAATCATGAAGAAAAAAATTGTAGTTGCATGAGCAAATGTCCCACCCTAGATCTTAACACAACTGTATTTCCTCACTGATTTGGCACATTCTGCATTCATTTCTGGATCACATCTGAAAAACTACCCCACTGGAGACAACAGAGGGAAAAGCAAAGAAAGGAATTCATTGAACAGGGAAGGTACTTCGGGCAAAAAGTTAGGATAAAAAAATGTCCACTAAATTCTGTCCAAGAACAAGAATAATTTACTTATTATAGTAAAAAATGCCATAAGAAAAGTATCTGTCTAGACAGGGCTACAGATATGAATGTTTTCAAACTCTGAAACATGAAAGTTTATAATTTAATTTATGTCCTCATAGAAAAAGAGTTGCTTTATAAAATAGTGGATAAAATTACATATAGAGAATTCATTTGTATGGAATATATAAAGAAATATATTTTATTTCCTTGAACATGGACATTTAAAACAGTTTAATACTGACCTGGAAAAAAAAGGTATCAGAGAAAAAGATAATCAGAGAAAAATTAATTACTCACAAGCAGCTGGTGGCTTTGCTGATCAAGTGGTTTGACATCCCTTGCAGAGAGGCATCTACAAAATTTCATAATATCAGATATCAGGAAAATATTTGCTTTCTGTAACTGAAAAAGGAATATATCATTTCAGATCAACTTCATCCTTTTGACTGAACACACTGAAAGAGAATAAAGTGATTAGAAGATTTGCTGCAAAATTTTTGGACATTTGGGAACCCAGGGATGTATTAAGCTGCAGTCCTTGAAATACAGTAAATATTTTCTTTGAGACATCTAGGAAATATTTCTTCATTAATTATCAATTATGTTGATTAAAAAGTACCATGGTTCTAAGCATTCTTTCTGTAGCAAATGATCCAAATACTTTTTTCTTCTAGGAAATTTGAAATTTTTACATTTTTTTTCTTTTCTGTATGTACTAGAATGCCTATGGTGTCACATTAAACAAATTTTCCTGTCAGAAATAAATCTGAAAATTTCCCTTCCTCCTTCTCCATTCCCCAAAAATTTGAGCAGTGGATGAGGAAAATAATAGAAAACAGCAATATTCCTTTTTTCCCTCTATTTTTCACACCAAACTGACTGACTGTAGCCAGAAATGGTTAGAGAGCTGAGCAAAAGAAGTAGTTTGCAGACTGGAATAATTTTGTCTGGAGAATTTTAGAATGCTCAGTTATATTGATAAATCTCTGCAATGTTATCTCTTTCTTATTGTTATTACTATTATTATCTCTGCATTTCCTTAACAGATGGGGGAGTCACCTCAGTTTTACATAAATGGATGCTTAGAATGGGTAAGTATGTAAAGCAAAGCACACAATTTCATTGTGAAAAGTTATCAAAACACCACAATGCTGGATTACCTAGGAGATGTAAGATTTTTAAAAGAACATATCTTAAAAAAGAACCATTAAAAAGTTCTATTATAATTTTAGGCTTATTTCTTCATATTTTAATTTCTGGGGTTTTTTTGGCCTTCATAAGCAAGTTATGAAATCACTGATCATACTAATAAAAAAGGTTCAGTGACTGGATTTCTGTTAATTTTACTCTTTACTGGTGAACTTAGAAGGAGAGAGACCCTAATTGTGCATAATTTGAAGTAACAATTTTGTGCTATACAATATAGATGACAATTTCATATGAACAAATTTGTCTTTCATCATAAAGAATCTTCTAATATTACAGAGAATTAAGGTTCCCTGTGCAATTTTTGAGATTTATCCATAGGATTCTGTGCTTTACTGAACTAATCTGCTGAAGTGGAGAATGAAAAATCCAAACAAAAATTGGTTTTGAGCAAGCACTGTTATATGTAATTTGCTAATTAACTATGTTAGACACTAATATGTTAGATATCCAACAAAGGCTCTACATGTCACACAGATTGCTTTGATAATAAATATGACAGGCTGCTAACACAGGTATACAAACTTATTATTTATTTATTGTTTTAAAAAAGCTTATCTCTGGAGAGTGAAAAACCTTATTGTGCACAGTGGTGAGTTGGAATGAGATGAAACAATAACATGCAGCTTTCCAGTGACTTAAGACTGAACCAGAAAAAGTGATTTTTTGATGTACTCCAACTATGAGGGGACTGTTAGATGGATACGAAATTGATTGGACAGTGGCACCCAGAGGACAGTGGTCAATAGCTCTGAGTCCCAGGGGATGTCAGTGACACCGGTGTTCCCCAGGGGTCTGTGTTGGGACTGTGTTACTCAATATCCCCATTAGTTACATGGACAAAGGGAGCAAGGGCACCCTCAGCAAACTGGCAGAGACACCACTCAGCTGAGTGCCAACCACACCAAGCTGCTGGCACTCCTGAAGGGTGGAATCCATCCAGAGGGACCTGGGCAAGCTCAGGAACTGAGGCCATGGGAATCCCATGAAGTCTAAGAAAACCAAGTACAGGGTGCTCCGTGTGAGTTGGGGAAACGCGAGTATCCACCCAGGCTGAGGGATGAACAGATCAACAACAGCCCTGTCGAGAAGGACCTGGGAGTGCTGCTGGAGGACAGCTTGGACATGAGACAGCAATGTGCACCTGCAGCCTAGAAAGGCAAACATGTCCTGGGCTGCATCCAAAGCAGCATGGGCAGGAGGTGGAGAAGGTGAATCTGCCCCTCTAGTCCACTCTGGTGTAGTCTCCACCTCAACTACCATGTCCAGCTCTGGGGTCCTCAGTACAAGAAAGACAAGGACCTATTGGAACAAGTCCACAGGAAGCCACCAAGCTGATTTGAAGGCTGAGCATCTCTCATACCTTGTAAATGCTGAGAGATGGATTTTTTTAGTCCCTGGTAAAGAGAATGCTTCAGGGCTGATCTAACTGGAGCCTTAGAGTACCTTAAGGGAGCCTACAACAAAGATGGAGACTATATACAAGGACATGTAGGACAAAAGGGAATGGCTTCAAGCTAAAACAGGGTAAGTTTACACTAGATGCTATGAAAAAATTCTTTACTGTTGAGGGCATTGAGGCACTGGAAGTGGTTGTCCAGAGAAGCTATGGATGCTCCATCCCTAGAAGTGTTCAAGATCAGGCTGGATGGAGCTGTGAACACACATGGATAGTGATAGGTGTCCCTATCCATGGGAAGGATGATCTAAAAGATCCCATTCTATGGTTCTGCGATTCTGCATTAATAGAAATAGAAAATTATATATGCACTCATAAAACAAACACTGTATGTTAAATTACTTTAAATAGATATTTGATTAAGCCACTGCAGTTCAGAAAGATGAAGATTTTAGGAGACACTGCAGTGAATATAATACTATTTCTTTCCCAGACAACAGACACTGAGTTTAAAAAGCAGTTATCTAAAGAGACGAAAAATTATGCAAAATTTGAAAAAAATGTTCAGCTCTTCAGTTGGCTGGAAGTAGGGAAAAATGAATGAAATTCTATATAAATGAGAAATAATATTAAAATGTTTGGGAAAGCTTTCAAAGCATTCCTTGAATAATAGTTTCACCTCCACTCCTACTTGTTCTGTTCTTTCTGTCAACTCTAGTACTAACTTTTCTGCTAACTCCTAACAGTTGCCCAGAGGAAAAAGCTGTTGAAGAGAATTTCTCTTCTGCTACACGAAGGAGACTGCAAGAGTCTCATGTGCAGAAGTCTGTCAATGTCTATAGTGACAGCATACATGAACTTGATGATGAAAGTTACTCCATTACCAAAAAAAAAACCAAACCAACCCAAAGCCCACAAAGTTAACAGAGAGCAGGGGAGAGAGACAGGGAGATAGAAGAAACAGAAAAGGGATAACTCTTTCCAGGTACCTTTTCTGGGATAGGAGAAATATGGTCCCACATGAGCATTCCCCACTACAAGCTCACCGGTGCAATGGCAATGAAAAAGATTACGAAGATGATGGTCTTTTGTAGATGTTGAGCTTTACCTCAAGTTCAGTAGATTTTCCATATACAGCAGCATAGATGTGCTATTGGTTGTGATTGTTTATGATTTTGTTTGCATTGACTGAAGTATGTTAATCAGAATTAACTCTGATCAGCTCTTAAGCTTCTGTTTACAATATTATAGATAACATTTGTCAATTACTGAAACTACTATTTTCTCACTTGAGAATTGCATTTTGGTTTCTTTAAAATAAGCCAAAGAACATAAAAAAGACATGTAAATGAAACAGGGGCAAGGTGACTCTAGGACTACAGTTATGGACTTCCCATGCATCACAATTAAACAACAAAATATAAATGTGTGGGTGCATGAGAATGATGAAAAGCCATATGAGACTAACAGCATAGGCACTCTAAAGCAAGTGTTGCTGTGCTGTAAAATGCTATCCAAATAAAAAAGTCACAGAACTGTAAATAGTAGATTAGTAGCATTAATAAGGACAAGTCAAAAAGTTACTTAAGAGAACTTGCAAGAAGATAGAGAGAGGCTTTCTCTTTCTCCAAACCCTAGCTCTAATCCTGATCCATCCCTAGTGCTTTAGCCAAAGCCCCAGCCATGGTTCCAGGGCAGACTGTCACATGGCCACGGCTCTTTGGAAGCCTACTGTTCCCTTTCACAGTGCCATGCCAGCTCTGTTTTGCAAAAGTAGCTCTGATTTTTTTCCTAACCCAGACCCTAACCCTAAGTTCAGGCTGAGCCCAAGGCACTGCTTCTGTTTTAGTAGGGATAGGTCTAACAGAATTTTACCTGTAGTTGTACTGTATGTCTTCTAGACAGGCTCTTTAAAGACAAAACAAAACAAAAACAAATGAAATCAGACACTCTATATGTAAAGCATATTTTTTTCTCAAGATATTTAACTATGTAGATGTTTGTAGTATTGTGTTTCCATTTTTTAAATCCATGGACCTGAAGAGGCAGATGGCTAAGTGGTTTGCAGATGGCTGAAAATTATAAATGGTAGTGACAAGGTTAGTAATAGTACTTTTGTTCACTGTATTAGTGCAATCTGTTTCTGCCTAGGAAGAAACCTGAACTATTATGTGGACTTAAATTAACAAAGTATTTTCCCCTGCTTTTGCTCTGATATTTCATGGTTTTGTTTTCACTATAATTCACATTTATCTGTACTGAGTGCCACTTTAATAAATTTTCTAGTTTTACAGCTATTCGCTGTGTCTTGAGTGACACGTGCTATTTCATCTGTGTATATTATCTAAACATTTTTCAGACCAATGTACAGGTTTTTGAGTTCATGGCATGTAACTAACGAAGAAAAAAGATCCATATGGTCTCCGAGTTGCATTCTGTAACTATCCTGTAAAACTGATAGAGGGAAGTACCTTGTATTTGGTTTTGTTTTATTCCCTTGAATTAATGTCAGCTGTGATAACTGGGAATGGCAAGATTACTAGTAAAAAGTATTATGTATTCTTTTCTTCTTTTTTTTTTTTTTTGAGTATTTATCAATTATTTCCCCTTTCCCAATTTACTAGATTGAGAGTGAAGAAAGTAGTAGGAGATAATAAAGGATAAATAGGTAGCCAAAACATTGGTAAAAGGTAGGGAAAAGATTATTGTATGAACCTGAAAATGGAGGCTTACTTTGATTCAAAGCCATGGCTAGTCTGGTTAGGCCTCTTTTACATGACAATATACAGCACCATTTAGTTTCAGAATAAGGTAGAAGAAAAACAGTGACATTCTCACTAATTCAATGTAGTCTTAATTTCACCTCTGTTCCAGTGCTGGGCAATGGAATTTTTTACTGGAACAGTTTCTCAATAATCTCTACATTAAAACAAAACAATTATGAGTGTACAATAAACAGATTTTGTCCAGACACTGCTTTGTATTTTGCAAGCTTTTTTTCGTAGCACAATGTATGACTGGCCTTGCTATTTTCAACTGGGAATTTTATCTATCACTGTCCACGTGTGGCAGGACCTCTACCACCCCTGCCCCTCTCCTCTCCACCACCCCTGCCCCTCTCCTCTCCACCACCCCTGCCCCTCTCCTCTCTACCACAGACAGTTGGTGCACAAAGCGATAACCTGGGCTGAAAGGCCCAGCAAGGGGGCACCTCTGGCACCAAAAGGGCTCATGCCTCAGTTAGGAATCAACATCTTAGTCTGAAGAGTAGGTGTGGGAAGAGATAAAAGAAATATTCTTGACTGAGAGACTCTGTTTTACAATCTATAAAAGATACATGAGTTATCACAGAGCAGAAGCCTCTTACACCCTGAAGCATTTGAGACTTCTCCCCAGAGTCTGGACACAGATTCTGTGGTTACTTTCCTGGGGATTGAGGGAAAGGATCTCAGTGTGAGCCCCACCAACTACTGGATGGTAAAATACATTAAATTTTAAGTTATATTATTTGTTTGCTAGCTGTAAAATTAATAGGTACCTTTAATCTCACGCTGTATATACCTACTAGTAGTTTTATTTTTGTCTTTATTCCTGTGTAGTATTATTTTAAGTCTTGTATCTGTTAGTTTTATGTCTATTAAATAAATCATTAATACTATAATTGAATGAATCATACATTATTAAAGAACTTGTGAATGAGAGTGGGTTCTGGGGTTCTGGCCCCCTCAATAAAGCTACTGCCTGCTGCCAGAGGCCTGGCAAAAGGCAAGGACTTATCTCAACCCTCACACCTATTTGTAAAATCATATCAAGAGTTTTATTAAAATCTTCAAAGCTCTTGACTATCTTCTCAGATTTTGCTAAGAATTTTTACATGCAAATATTTCTAAAATCAGTTCTACTCTGGACCCACCACCATAAACTTATCACAGCGGTGCAGTTAAAGCAATTACTTTGATTAATATTCTTCCTCCTCTTTTCTAGTTCCAATTAAGTACTCTTAACTCTCATATCCTTTACAATAAAAATATGTTCATCACAGTTTATGGGTAATGTTTGAGGTATCTTATATGTCTGGCTCTTATATATTTATAGGACTTCTTTTGAAAAATTTATGATTTTCTCATTTGCTAGTCTATGATCAGTGATGACCTGCTCACCACAGAGTCACCAGGTTCATTCCCTCAACTTTTGAAAGTCATCTTACTTTTTCAGTCATCTAGTACTTTCATACATTCTTAAAAATAATTTCCTGTGAATAAAAGATGTTGTCAGAAAATTCTTAAAATACTGAATACACCTCTTCCAACCCTTCAGACTTTAAATATTTCTTCTGTATTCATGAAACATACTCTTTACTTACTGAAACCAGGGAAGTCTCTCAAAGCCATGCAAACATAGCCCTGCTTCCAGGGCTATGTTTCCAGGGCTATTCTATTACAGAATAGAAACAGTTAGCTCCATCTTCCAGCAATACATCCGAGCAACCCTATGACATTTGGCTAGATTTAGATATACTGGAATTTGGTAGCTGATTCATAATCTGAGTTTTATCTGTCATAATCGTCTTATATGGTACTGGGATATGGCCACATTTATAAAATATTTTTACATTATCCCACAGCAATGACAGAGCTTAGTGCCTCCCTTTAAAGCCAGATGTTTTCAGAATAAAGTGGAGGAAGTCAAGGAAGGGTTGAATGAAGTAATATAGACCAAAAATTGGTTTTTGTGAAGAGAAAAGTTAGATAGGGCTGTGTTAGAACTGAGACTTCCAAGCAGCAATAGGATTTTAAAAGAGCAATCAAACTACCAATAGATCATTTAAACACAAAAATCATAGTCACAATTCTACTTTGGAAAATGAGGAGAGCTAATTCAAGCTACAATGTCAGAGTCAAAATCTGAGAACTTGTAATTTCAAGAGATTCAGCATATAGACATTAAATATAATAATAATACTATCATGTATAATAATACATGATAGTATTTCTGACAAATATCAGGATTCTTAAAGCTTTAATGTTGAATGATAGACAGGGAAGAATATAAGCAATATTTAGTTCCTAAATGCAATGGTTTAATTTACATTAACCACTTTTAATATATTTAATTTAAGACAAAAGTTTCTAGTGATCATATCATCTAGAGATATGATAGAATAATTAAAAAAAAAGGTAACTGCCCTTTCAGTGACAACTTTTCTCTTGTAGAGTTACATTCCTCTTATGCACACATACACAAATACACTCAGAGCCTCTAAATAATACATAAATTTGAATTTGGTTTTCCATCATCCACCCTATTCTTCAAAAAAAGTGACAAGAAATAAAAATCCAAATTGAATCAGTGAAATTCATTGAAATTCTGACTTACCAGTGTAAAGTCCACCTTTGAGCAGATCCCACCACCCAAATTTCTAGTCTGTGGGAATATTTCCATTTACATAGCTAAGAGCTGACTGCTGCCCTGAAACTGTGAAGGTAATCACTTTTAAAAGCCTTTGACCCCAGGACATTAGTCATGAACAGGTAGTTTGCATTCCCTTGTCCATCCTTGTTCCACACATTTTCTCCACAGAGAGCAGTCTATTTACATAGAAATTGCAAAAATAACCTTTTATGAATTTAGCACTTACTGTGTGCTTTATTTGTACCATTCCACCTCTCAAGCCTAGCAAAGGATGAATATTACAATAATGCATACATATTCATAGACATGATTGTAGGCTAATCCTCACAGGGCTGTTATTATTCACAACTTATAAATGAATCCTTAATAGCCATTTAAATTTATAAATAACCATCATATAGTTGATCAAATTGTCATTTAACTGCAGAACAATGACAGAAAAATATGAAGAATTTAATATGAAGTACTTTCTTTTGACATGTAATGGGAAAAAATAAGAAAACAGCCAAAAATACATATTTGATGTGGAGCCATCAAACAGTATCTTATGCACTAACTTTTTCTGTTGCATCTTGCTACCACATTACAATGGATGCACATTGCTGTAGACCAATGAAGAATGGAGCTGACCAAATACAGAGATCAAGCTTAAAACTATTGCAATTTACCAGTGCTAGTGTTCATTATGACCTCGGTAAGAAAGGCATTCAGATTCCATATTCACTTCAACACCATTTATTTAACCAAATGCTATAAAGAAATGGAGGATAGAAAATCATGGGTAGCATCACAGAATGTTTGGGGTTGGAAGGGATATTCATTCCACCCCCTGTGCCCTTGGCCTTCCACTAGATCAGGTTGCTCAAAGGTCTGTCCAACCAGGCCTTGTCAGGGTGGGGCATCCACAACTTCTCTGGGCAACCTGTTCCAGTGTCCCAATGTCACAGTAAAGGAATTTTTCTAATATCTAATCTAAACTTTCCCTCAGTTTAAAGCCACTTTGTCCTGTTATTACTCATCTTTGTAAAAGACCCTCTCCAGCTCTCTCGCAGGCCTCTTTTATGTACTGGAAAGTTGTTATAAAGTCTTCCTTTACTTTAGATTAAACAATCATAAATCTTTCACCATATTTTCATGGAAGAGATGTTCCACCCTTTTGATCATCTTCAGGTTCCTCCGCAGGAGTCTCTCCAACATGTCCAATTCCTCTTTATCTTAGAGAATCCCAGAGCTGGACACAGAATTCCAGGGAGAGTCTCACAAAAGCAGAGTAGAGAAGAATCACCTCTGCTGACCTGCTGGCCACACTGTTTTTGCTGGAGGTGCAGTCAATCCAGTTGTCCATAGCACCGACAAAGATTTTAAACAGCACCAGATCCTAAGGAATGCCACTCATCACTGGTCTCCACTGGTCTCCACTTGGATATTGAGCCACTGAGTGACACTGTCCAGACAATTCCTTTTACCACCAAGTGATCTGTTTGTCAAACCCACGTGTGTCCAGCTTAGAGACAAGTATGTCATGTGGAAAAGTATCAAATGCTTTTCACAAGACTGGGTAGATGATGTCTGTTGCTCTTCTCTTATCTACTATCACTGTAAGGATCTACCCATCATAGAAGGCTACCGGATTTTTCAGGCATGATTTTCTCTTATTAAAGCCATGATGGTTGTCACCAATCACCTCTTAATTTTCTATGTACCTTCACATGGAGCACTCAGGAGGATCTGCTCCATGATTTTGCTGGGCATAGAAGCAAGGATGACTGACCTGCAGTGTCCTGTATTTTCCCTTTTTAAAAACAAGTGTTGTATTTCTCCTTCTCCAGCCAGCTGGAACTTCACCACACTGCCACAACTTCTCCAATAAGATGAATAATAGCCTAATGATCAATTTGTTTTAAAGTAAATAAATTATGAACAGTATTTTGGAGCTTGTTTCTTTACATGTTAAGGGTGTGATTTTCCATAAGATAGCACGCTCTCCAGAGGCTCACAAATAAAACTTCACACCTGTGAAAACTTTTCTAGTGAACAAAATTATAGCCTACACAGTTGTATCATCAAAGTGCTGCAAATAATTTACAAACACAGATATAGAAGTGCCTGGAAACATTGAAAATTCCAGTCTGCTGCCTCATTTGTACATACTAATCCTAATCATATGCATTTTTCCTTGAATTCACAGTCAGTGGTAATTTTCCTTGAAATCTTTATCAGCGGTATTAATTGCCCTAGAAAGTTTTAAGTTTTATCTTCTATAACAATTTGGGGTTTCAGTAGACTTCTGAGAGTCAGAGGCAAACTAAAGTTTCTACACATTTGGATGTCTTTGTGTATAGTATATATCCTTCTCATGGGTTAAAAAAAGAATCAAGCAAAAATCCTAAGCACTTCATCATTCCAAGATGACGAATGGACTACAGGAGGTCTCATATGTTGAAAGGCTGAGAGAACTGGGTCTGTTCAGCCTGGAGAGTCTCTGATATCTTATCAAGGTATATAAATTCCTTCACAGATTCTACAAAGACAACAGAGCAAGGCTCTTCTCTGTGGTGTCCAATGACAAGCAAGAGGCACAAATTGAAATAAAAGAGGTTCCCTTTGATCATGAAAATTAAAAGATTTTGAGAATGACCGAGCAGGTTGCTCACTGAGGCTCTAGTATCTCCTTGGAGATACTCCAAAGCCATTCTGATGGACAACCTGCTCTAGATGTGCCTGCTTGAGCGGAGACACTGAACAAGATGCCCTCCTGAAGTGTCTTTCAACCTCAACCATTCTTTAATTCTATGAAAAAGACGTATTATAGCTCCACTGCACACCTCTTGGCAAAAAAATGAGTGATCCTACCATACTCTGATGTTAAAGGCAAACCTTTGCCTTAATGAAGAACAAGCTATATTTTCTAAGACTCATAGATCTATCTTTGCAGATTGGCTTGAGATAGCAATTTATTTTTGTTTACAAGCTCAATAGAATTGGCTCCACATTTGGCATCTTCTTGAGATGACTTTAAATATTAGGCAGTCTTCAAATAATAATAAGCTGCATTCTGACAAAATAGATGATTATATTCTCCCTTATAGAATTAGGAACACAAACACCATTTTTTCTTCTACCTTGTCTGCTTCCCAAGAAGAAAACACCAACTAAGACTAAAACTAATTTCTTATTTTGTGTTTGGTTTAGAATTTCTCAAAACATTCTCTTAGCTGTGGTAGATAATGGTCATCAAGCATATATAATCTTCAGAGCTGGACTTTGCTCATTTCCTTATCATCTGAAATTACTCTGCAAAATACTTACTACTGTTTAACTTTAACCTGTCTAATCAATTTTTGGAAATAAATTTTATTAGATGATTTTATTGGTATGTCTTCAGAATGTAAGTAAAGCACAGCTCAGGCTTATGTAGGATTAGAATTTATACAGCTACTTTTACCATGCTGATTTCCTGGCTAGAAAAGGTATTGCAATCCCTTACTTCACATTTTTAAAAACTTAGATTTGCACTGTTTTTGCAATCAAGTCTGCAATGCATAAACTTGAATATAAAATCCCATGAATGATAAATATAGTTCGTATTTATAAACTTATATGCCAAATCTTTTTTAGTGTAAGGGAAGAATGAAAATCTTTAGGAAAGGCAAAATATCCTTTCGATGAATCAAAACACTTCAGTGATGGCTGTGAGGCTGCAGTGCTTTGCACAGTGTAAGTTCAAAATGCTGCACATTCTGGCTCTGATTCCCTGGTCTCTTAGTCCTGGTTATACAGTACAACTATATTTGGACTATCTAAATACTTTTAACCTTTATTACTAAGTGTTGTAGTTCTACTGTGGATATTTCTGTCATTGCAGGGAACATAGTACCGGTTGCTGTGGGGTAAGGCTGTATAAGCAAAGAGGCAGGATTCCTGATAGGTTTGACAAGCAGAATGACCTTCAGGCTGGAAGGAAGGAAATGGAGAACATTAAATATCTAGGGAGATTATGGCATGAAGCCAAGATAGTGAAAGAAAAATAATGGAAGTTCCTCTCTATTTTAGCAGCTGAAGTCAAAATAACTTACTTTCTGTTTTCATTACTATAGAGTTTGTTGTTTATTTCCCCTCATATATGTTTTGAAGTTTTTATTGATTTTATAATGCAATTGAGAGGAACAAAGTGATACTACTTTGATCATATGACCCTGGCTTAAGAAATTTTGCTTTTCTATTTGTATGACTGAATGTGCAACCGTAGAAAAGAACAGCATGGTGCAAGGAAAGGTGGGCTGATGTGTCAAAGTATATATTTGTATTTGGTATCCAAACCAGGGAAATTATAAGCTAGAAGTTGGCCACCATTTCAAATATACAGCTCTGTTAGAACATCTGCTGCATTAAACAAATAATGATTTTAACTTTCCATTTTAAATAATTCTGTGCCTTTTATATTTTTACTAGGTGATGTTTCATGGTATGTCAGATCACAATATAATTACATATTTCAAAATAAATAAATTCAATTAAATTAGCTTAATTTAAATAATTAAATTAACTTGCTACTGGAAAGTTGAAAGCATTTATGAGCAATAAATACTTTTTTGATAGTAATATTCTTACTCTGGGAATTCAAATAAATGGTCTATTTTAAGACACTGACTAAGGTCTTGTCCATTTTGGAAAGTAGCTGTGCAGCCCAAATATTACACAGCACCTCTACCTCATGTTAACAACAATTTATTTCCTATGTGACATATTTTAGTCCTTGGCTGTTATGGTTCTACTTGGAGTGATCAAAAATAGAATTTGTTTAGCTGCTTGGCTACTTCTCTGTACTGGAAACTACCCAGTTCTTGATTCTGCCGTATAAAAAGAACATACAAGAACTTAATCTACTTCAAACAAAATAGCCATCTTGTCTAAAAATATCCTTTAAAGCTTCAACACGTTGAAAGAGTAGAAGGAGGTTTTCACTGCAACATCTGTTAAATAAGAATGTATCCTCGTTCTTTGCCGAGCAGTTTACCCTCAAGCCTTGCCAGTTATTCACATAGAATAAGGTATAGTAAGTAGTAGATTTTTCTAAATTTAAACAGAGCAAACTGCAAAACTGAAAACAGATAATATAAGAAATTTTTTGGTAGCAACTTTACATTTTATTTTATTGAGAAAAAAATGTATAAGCAGACAAAAAATCAGTAAAAGTGTATAAGAGGATCAGGATCATCTCTTTTTTGAGGTACTATGTAAATGATGTACATGTAAAGAAGGTTTGCATGCAAAGAAGATAAAAGAAAGGTGAAAACCCCAAAAAGTATTCACTGATTTTAACCAAAAGGAGCTGTGAGGCTAACTTGGAAACGGGTACAATAGGATTCAGATTATTATAATGACACATTATAATATGACACACTAGATTGAAATAATTCCTGAAGTTGTGATCAAGGAGTGAAGATGTTCCCCATACTTCTCTAGTTAAAGTCCTCTTTACTCTGCCTCCGAGAGTGTCAACAGCCTACCCCTACATCTTTACTGACTTTGAGCTTGTGGCTCAAAGTTCCTATTTGAGGCTTTTCTGGGTGGTAACATCACTTGTTGACAGAAAGAAACTTCTCCAATGTTCTGAAGAAACTTGATGATTTTTCTTTTTTTTTTTTTTTCCTTTTCTGTGTGAACTGAGACAATCTCTAGATGCTGAGAACATTGTTGGTCAGATTTAAAAGGATTTCAAATTATTTAACACTATGCATATTGGAATATAAGCATAAAAGTTGTTGGGTTTTTTCCTCCTTTGCTTTAGGCATTTTTTCCATGAAGAGAGCAAATTGCAGTGAAGAGAGATTAAGATAATAAATGCAAATGTCATCCTTTGTTTCTCTTCGCATATATACCAGACTAATTATTAGAGCATTCAGTGACTTCTTTCTTACACTAGGAAATGAAAGACCCATTTTCCTGAAACATTCCAAACCTCATGGAGAGCTAAACAAAACAAAACAAAACAAAACAAAACAAAACAAAACAAAAAACAAAAAAAAAAAAACCAAAAAAAAAAAAACCCCACAAAACCCCCCCCCCACAAAAACCTTCCNCCACAAAAACCTTCATTGTTATAAAAAACCCTACATAAATAGGTGAATTAATTCTAAATTTATTATCCTTCTTTATACTATTGAACCCTATTTAAAAACTTTGACTATATTTCACTGAGAGCTTAATTATTTCATATGGTGTGCTCAAAGCCAATCTCAAATTACTGTCTTTGACACATCCAAGTGTGGCAGATGTAAAGCAGAACCATACTGTCACAGGCACAGTACAAGCAAGCCTATGCTTACTGTGTTTTTGTTTAAATTCTATTCCCTATTTCCCTATTCTATTCTCCCCATGTGAGTACTGTATAGAGATTTCTTTACTGCCATAGAATTTTGAGTTATTTATTTCACTTTTTGTCCTTTGGTCGTCTTCTGATTGAAATATAATCCATTCTATATTCAAAGCAAAATATGATTCAAATTCACCAAGAATCTTTCAATCAAAACATTAACAGCTGGATATGATATATAAAGAATGTAATAGAGCTTAAACAGTGAATTTCTTACTAGGTCATTAGAAAATTATCATGCATATTTGATGGAAGATTTTTAAATTTGCAAAAGAGCAATCTCATTAATTCTGCTATTTTCTTTGTATACCTGATTGCAAGCTAACAGAGGTAATTATGAGAAGAAAAATGAAGGTAGCTATTCATATAACATAAGATATTTGAATTAGCTAAACCTTATCTGTGTTCTGCACTACTTATGAAGCTGCTCTGAATTTGAAGTGAGAGTTCCCCCTATCCACTGAAGAAGGTAGAAATCACTGATCAAGTATTTGAAATTATACTTTGCTACTGCTGCACTGTAGCCCGTGGAAATCATGTAAAAAAGCAGTATATAAGGAAACTGTACACTTTACCTATAATATCACTTAGGCTGGGATTGAAGGCCCTCGTCTAGGTTTACACAAGAGAGCTCTGTGAGAGGCTTTGTCAGGGCAGTTAAGGTTTCATACTGCTTTGAGAGTACTTTTATGTAGTACTAGAACTGGAAGACAGTTTTCATTCCTGACAGTAAAATGAGGATTACAGCATTTCTTTAATCTTATCTATGGAAATATAGAGAAATGTACAATAAATGGGAGCAATATCGACCATGGTAGGCTGTTAGTCTCACCTTTAGCTCACAGCAGGGTCAGCCATAAAGTCAAACAAGGATGTCCTGGGCTGGAGACTGCTCAGGCTCTCTAGACCAGCTGTACTAGTTCATGACTGTGCTCATCACTTGCCTGTGATCATTACTTGGAAGTTTTTATATATAGTCTGAACCTTTCTTCTCTTAACTTACACCTATCGTCTCTGTCCTATTAGAAACCTCTGCAAAGATACTTTCCTATCTTGATGACCTCCTTATAGAAGTTAATGGCTTCTATGAGGCTTCCTCATAGCCATCCCTTCTTCACACTGAATCAGCCTCTCCTCACAAGGAAAGTGCCTTGGTCAGCATAATGACTTTCCACTGTGCTCTCCCTTGATTATTGATTTCTTTTTGTTTGCAACGAAAAATTAGACATAGAATTCTAGATGCAGTCTAATGAGAGCTGACTAAAGAAAAACAATAATTTCCTTTGATGTACTGGCTGCACTTCTGTTAACACAGCACAGGAGGTTCTTGGCTCTCTTTGCTGCCAGTGCACACTGCTGGGTGATGACCAGCTTGCTGTCTGGCCCGATGCCCAGGGCCTTTTGAGTAGAGCTGCTTTCCAGGCCATCCGACTCTACCCTGTAATGCTGTCAAGGATTATTTCTTGCCAGGCACAAGATGTCCGGTTGAGGACAAGCCATGGCTCCTGTTGAGCCACGTCCTCATCCAGCCTGTCTAGATATTCTGATGGCACTCCTGTCCCCAAGTGTTGGAGTCCAGGGCATCCCTCTGGTCACCCTGGCAGGTCAGGAACCCGGTTGGGGGAGTATGCACCCTGGACAGGGGGGTTTGGAACGTGTGCAGGGGGTCTGGGATCTGTACAGGGGGGGTTTAAGCTTTGGCACAGAGCCCAGGGAGACACAGGCTTTGACGTCAGTCCATGGGAGAAACTTCCTACATTGCAGGAGGAGTTACAAGTCACCAAAGTGTGAAATAGATAGTAACCAGTTTATCACTGGGGTAGCATGTATTTTTGGGTGTGTGGACTTGAGAGGACAAGATGGAGGATTCAGGGCATGGTCCTGTCCTTCTCCTGGTCCGACATTTCTGCTGTGAAGGTGACACATTTGGATAGGGTCAAAGTAGATATGACCTGTCTATCATAGGTGTTGGGTATTGGTGATTAATTGTAAATAATAGAAACGTAATATGTAGTATAAGAGGTCAAGACCCTCCCAGAGGAGGGGAGAGCGTCAATGCCCCTGCTGCTGCACAGAGCTCCGCAGGGCACGAGAAGAGCTTGGGAGATAAGAAATAATAAACAGAGAGCGAGACCTTGAACACGAGACCAAACCTGGAGACTCCGTGTGTTTCTTTGCACCCAGCTCATCTAAGGGCAGAGACAATTTATCACCCTAATCTCGGGAGTTAAACCCAAGACTCAAGCACAGTGACTAGTCCACCTACCAGGTGCCATCTGCAAACTTGGTAAGGGCACACTGACACTCCACTCAGTCTTTCATAAAGACATTAAATGGGATCTGTCCCAGGACAGACCTCTGTGGCACTGCTCTAGTAACCAGCACCTAGGCAGAGTGTCACCCATTAAACATTACTCTGAGTCCAATAGTACAAATACTTTTTCCTTTTTGTTACTGGTTGTCCATGCATCCAGATGACATCCCTATCTGGACACAAGAATACTGGTGGGACCGAGTGACAACAGGCATCCTAAAGACTAAAGTATTTGTATCCAGTGCCCTTCTCTTATCTAGAAATTCAGGCACACCACAGCAAGCAATTGAGTTGGTCAGGAATGATTTGTTCTTGATGAGTTCATGGTGGCTATTCCTAAGCAGATTTTTCTTTTCCAAGTGCCCAGAAATTTCAAAAAGATCCATTCCTTGATTTCTTCAGGGACTGTGATGAGGCTGACCAGCCTGTAGTTCTCTAAATTGTCTCTAAGGATTGTAGTAGATGGGTGAAACATTTGCATTCTCCCACTAATCAAAGAATTCCCTGATAAAAATAACTTTTCATAATGGTAGCCCTGCAATAACACAATCCAGCTCTTATCACCCTTGGATATAAGGCGTCCATCCCATAGACTTACAGGGCTCAAGTGCTCTGAAGTCATCCTTGACTCATACCTCATTCACTGCTAGCAGATCTCTTCCTTGAATCCTGCCTTTTACACAAAGGCTGAGGACACCGTATAGGGGTAAGTTTTTCCTTTGCATCCCTTTGCTGGGCCAATGAACACCTTCAGTACCTCAGCCTTATCTATCCCCAGTTTAATCTATTCCTCCAATACAGTCCAGAAAATGTTTCATTCAATAATTTGGGTTTTCAGTAAAGTATCAAACCCTAAACAAAATTTTTAAAAAATAAATAATTTTAATAATTTTAAAGTGAAAGGGTTTTACTCTAAGTTTTCTGTAATACCCTACTAGCATACTAATTTTAAAAATTAGGGGCATTAAGCAGATGTTGTAGAAATGTGCAAACTATGAAACTTAGGAAGCTTTCCAAAAGTGTTGGTGCTCATAAATCACACTTGAAGTAAAATGTCATTGTGGTTTTGGAAAGCCTACACTTAATAAATCATTGCTCAGCAAAAGATTTTCTCTCTGCATGAAAGACAGGATCGTGGGTACACTTCATATAATTGTAGTTTTTCCTTCAGAGGGAAAAGGGGGACAGAAAGGTTGTAAACCATACTGATGCTTTAAGTTTTAGCTTTCATGTGTTTCAGATTCTGTGCTGCTTAGGTGTAGTTCTGAGCCTCATATGAAGTGTTAGTAAGCTCTCTTCACAGAGCAGGTAGACAAAACAAATCCTTTCCTGCTGAGGACCAAGGACAACTTTCAGGCCCAAAAGCACAAACAATGGTGGCTGAAGGGAGGAACAAGAAGGATGAGACCTCACAATCTGAAGCTATAATTGGACAATTAAACCCCAATATGCCAATGCACTAAAACTTATAAAAATGCAATATCTCGTGACTGGGTGGGGGGCATTTTGTGGCCATTCTTATTCCACCATGTGTTCAGCCTTGGTCAGGTTCCTGTCCTGCCCAAGGTGGATCCTGGTGACCTTTCAATAAATACCTACTTTATTCTCTAGCTCTGTCCAGTCTCTGTTTCAGGTCAGCCTTCCAAAGCATCAGCATCAATACTTCTTTTTAAAGGATATGCATTTAAAAGAATACTGAAAGTAATGGACCTATTTTGTGCTCATAGAGAGTTACTGCACTGTAAAAAATTGTCAGTTGTTATTGCTGTTGGCAAAAACATATAATGCACATCTTGATTTAATGATTACTTCAGTGCTCACTTTTCCAGTTCTGTTAATTTTAAAAGCATTTTTACTCACATGGGAAGTACATGACTGGATGCATTCAAAGCTCTTCTTCTCTCAGCAAATTTCTGTCCTGTTATTTTGTAAATATAAAATTCAAATTTTTTTTCTATAGCTTTACTAAATATTTCTTTGCATAGAAGTTTTTTTGATTTGTCTTATGAATATTAATATTCAAGAATTATTTCTTGTGCCACTTACAACTTATTAACTGTTTGGTCATGTGGAAAAACATGATTTCTTTAACATATTCCAGTACTGTTACTCACTGACTCAACATCATGGTGCTTTTAGATAAAGAATATTACCTCAGAACTGAAGTGATGTAATTGAGGCAGGCAGCTATTAGAGCTTATCTGATGCATGATTATTCATTAAACCATAGTAATTCAATAGCTTTTGCTCATACAATGGTAAAATATATGTAACCCTTCATTTTGTTAATGCAAATTAAAAATCAGTGTGTATTTCTTTACCTTTCTACCAAAATCTTGTTCAGTATTGTTCTTGTGATAGTAAGAAGCATATTTTCTCTTTTTTTTTCTTTTTTTTTTCTTTAACAAAGAAGGAATCTAAGTGTTAGGCTAGAAACATATTCAAATTTTGGTGGAAAACAACCTCACTACATCTTTCTAATAATTATGTGGGTGTAAATGGAATTTTTTTTTTAGTAACCAATGTAGGTTAATGCTTCTGATAGAACTATGGTGCCATATACCTTAGAATAAATGTGTTCCACCAGCATTTTTTTTTACTAGTAGTAGAGTGATATTAATGACATGCAATACTGTCTCTTTCCATTATTTTTTTTCCTTAGAAAAAAAAATTGTTCTAGTTAATAAAATGTCCATAGCTGGCAGTAATAAGATGAATTTGGTGCTATCTGAGATATGTTTCATATTCTACTAATATGATGTCACAGGAGGAAAGCAATCAACACTTTTGTAACACTTTCTCCAGTTTTTTAGCACTTTCTTCAAAAACAAATGCTAATAAGAGAAGCTTATGATTTCAATGTTCTTTCAAAGATGGATAAATGTGCAATCTAATAAAAATTCTTGAGTAAAAGATATACTAGGATAGAACATTCTTATATGTTAGATGTTAAAAACTTATTAAAAAACTCATTAAAGTCCAGAGGAGAGTAACGAGGCTGGAGAGGGGCTTGGAACACAAGCCCTGTGAGGAATGACTGAAGGAGCTGGGGTTGTTTAGACTGGAGAAAAGGAGACTCAGAGGTGACCTTATCACTCTCTACAACTTCCTGAGAGGTGCCTGTAGTTAGGTTTGTCTCTTTCTTTGGGCAGCAGCTGACAGAATGAGAGGACACAGTCTCAAGGCATCAAGGGAAATGTAAGTTGGATATTAGGAAGAAGTTTTTCACACAGAGAGTGATAAAGTACTCGAATGTTCTGCCCAGGGAGGTGGTGGAGTTGCCATCCCTGGCTATGTTTAAAAAAATACTGGATGTGTCACAAGGTGCCATGGTTTAGTTGAGGTGTTAGGGCATGGGTTGGACTCGATGATCTTGAAGGTCTCTTCCAACCCAGTGATTCTGTTCTGTTCTGTTCATGTCCCTTCCAAACTATTCTATGATTGTAGTATAGGGAAAGATAAAAGCAATTATATTAGTTGGAATAAAGAATACATCATAAAAATAAAGTTTGGACAAGGAAAGAATTTTGTGTTTGATTCTTTGCAGCTAAAGAACTAAAGTAGTTCAGAACAAAGTAAGTAAAGCTAGGATTAAAAGGTTTACCTTTAAGTGGAAATCTTCCAATTATTTTATCATTAGGTATTATTAGTCTCCTTTCATAAAATTGCCATCTTCTTCCTAAAATTCAGCTGCAGATGATCTGTTGCACCATTTTCTGAACAAGCTGCTGTTACTAACAGTCCCGTAATTGCATCTAAAATACATCAATTCAGCAGTGGAATGCTACTGCTACAACCACCCAAAGATCAGTCGAATGTTCTCTGTATTAGCCACAGGACAAGGAACAGAGAGCAAATAAAGGAAAGGTTTGATATATTATATCTAGTAGGTAATCAGTGACAAACAATTTGCAAAAATAATGAGGAGAAGTGATAGTAAATTATTTTAATTTTTTCTTAAGTTCTGGTTCATGGAGATTGTTCCATGACCTCTAAACTGCAGGGGTCCCATCTCTTCATTCTTATATACACACGGTGGGCCTAAACTTGAAAATGTTATTTGTTCATAACATTTATTATCTTTTATGGGAATTTTGCACCCCTAGGAATTTCAAGTTCATGTACTGCTTTCTAAATTTATGAAAAGGAAGATGAGTATGTTCAGAAATAGTAGAAAAAACCATATTTGAGGTAATTAGCAGTGAATCATGTTTACAGTTTATAACACATAGACATAACTTACAGCGTAAAAGATGTACTTTTGGTTTAGTTGAGGGCTGGAATAAATTTTGAAAAAATATTAATAAAAATTATGAAAAAGACAGTAGAAGTGACAAAGGTACAGTTGTTGGATAAAAGAAGCTTGTGAAAAAAAATAACAATTGGATGGTGAAAACAGCAGAGGAGAATAAAAGAAATTACTGTGAACAAACTTTGCTAAATTCACTTATTTATCTTGTCCAATTACTTCAGTTCAGAATAATAAAATCAGTATATTTCAGAAATGTTTAATGATCCATTTCTTTTTGCACATATGCACCAATATCTACTGTTGAAAATTTGTTTATTACACTGTTATATAATACCATGTATTACACAATATCAAGTCACAAATCCTTGATGTCTGTCCCCAAAATATGTCTATTTACTGGAAAAAGAGAGGTGTTTTTCAAAGCAGAACTATGCATTAAAAAAAAAATAAAATATACAGACCAGGCACAAAGTGATAATCAAAAGTATTAAAAAATTTTATTTTTATTATTTACTAAATAAAAAGGGAAGAAGAACCCATTTCTCTTCAAGACTAGATTATGCAACGGTGTTACATCTAATATACTAAGGAAAAAAACACCAACCCCAAACCAAAAATCCTAAGGAAGATAGGTAACTTCCAGTTCAGGTTGCTTCCCATTATTTCTTAAACCTAAACATTTCCATAATTTATATTTCCCCCTCCACACTGCATTGGTGTAGTCTCACCTTGAGTCCTGTGTGCAGTTTTGGGCACCACAGTATAGGATGGATATGAAGCTATTAGAGAGCATCCCAAGGTGGAGGCCTGTGAAGGTAGTGAAGGGCCTTGAGGGGAAGCTGCATAAAGAATGACTGAAGTCACTTGGTCTTTTCATCCAGAAGAAGAGGAGACTGAGGGAAAATCACACTGGGGTCTGCAGTTTCCATGTAGGGGAAGTGGAGGGGCAGGCACTGACTCCTTCTTTTTGTGTGGTAGGACACAAGGGAATGGCAAGACATTATGTCAGGAGATGTTGAGGTTGGATATTAGAAAAAGGTTCTTCACCCAGAGGGTGGTTGGGCACTGGAACAGCCCCCAAGGGAACTGGTCACAGCACCAAACCTGACAGAGCTCAAGAAGTGTTTGGACAATGCTCTTGGGCCCATGGTGTGACTCCTGGGGATGGTGCTGTGCAGGGCCAGAAGATGGATTTTGGTGGTCCTTGTGCTGCCTTCCAGCTCAAGAATAGTCTATGATTCTGTAGTTCTATGACTAATCATGATTTCCAAAGTATGATTTTACTCAACTTTAACTCATTCTTATATAGGTAAGAATAAATTTCAAGTGTGCAAATATTTGTAGTAACAGTGGGTTTTGGATGTAAATTCTGATGATCTTTGTAGTGGATTACTGTATTAACAGATTGCAACAGTAAGAGTTCATATTATTTTCATTTCTTCTGAAACTTCCCATATGCCCACATATTTGAGAAGATATTATTTTTTATTGCCTTTTTTCCCTTTTTGTATACCTTAATTATAGAATCACATCATAAAATGTGTAACACAGTCTTTGCGGTAGCTGCTATAAGTGTAATGAATCGGGTCATATTTGCAAACCATTGATGTTCAAGTACAAATGAAAACACAAATTATTTGTGAAGGAAAAAAATTGTTGAGAATTGTTGACAGCTCAGAAATATTGTTAACTTTTATTAATTCCTGAGCAACTTAGGATGTACCTAGGGGAGATACATGGAGTGCCTGCATCATTTTTATTCTCCAGACATCTACTTTTTTACTACTTGTAGAGACAGGACACAAAGTGTGGTGGGTATTTGATTTAAATCCGTAAGTTTTCTTTATGGTAGTATTGCTTTTTCTGATTCTTTCTAGTCTTTCTGTTTTGTTTAGTTTTATTTGTTCTAATTTCTTGGTTGCTGTCAGTACTACAGGCATTCAGTGCTGTAATCACAAACACCCTAGTGATAACTATATCTTGTTGTAATCTAAGCCTTAAAAGTATCTAAGGAGATATCTAAGAGTTTTCCTATGATATGTACTTACATTTGAGCTATCTTTTAAGGATGAAAAACCATTGTGTTTCTTAGTTATGGAATTATTAAGATTGTTATGTACACATACCAGAAAAAGTGTTGTTTTAACCTCTCTTAAAATTCACCCCTCTTAAAGAATTTATTGGGACTTTCATTCTTATGCTGATTCACATAAGAATCAAACTGGGTACCCTGCAAAAATGTGTCATCACTGTTTTTTACCTTGAGTGATTATAAATATGTCATCCCATGAGCAGTAATTAGCTAATTAATAAATTAATATATTGAACAAATGAAGGTTTTAACAGAAGCGCACAGTAACCCAGACAAATGATCAACAGAATGATATGAGAGATGTACGGGCAGTGCAGAAGATGTCAATGCAACTGCCTGAAGAGTCTGCCAAAGAACCAGATGCTGCTGTGGAGAAAATATGTTTCTCAGATGGCGTCAGGGTAGTGTTTGTCATCTGAAAATGAAAATAAGACATGGCAGACTAAACTGCACTGGGACTGCCCATTATTTAGACACACTTCCAGTGGTTTTAGTAATTTTCTGATCTCGAAAAATGACTACAGGATAGAACCAAACCCACAAACATAGAAGGCCAAATCTAAATTCATTAAGGTAATTGTCACAAAATATTTTCTCCTCATTTTGAAAACATGTAGACAATAATTTTACCATCTGAGAGATTCATCAAAGTAGATCTGTTTTACCATGCTAATAAGTGCAAAAAATTCTACTTTCCAGAATTACATGCAGTAGGTATGAAGCACAATTAGTTTTGTATTAGATTGTAGAATCATAAAGACCTTGAATGATCAGCTGGTCCAACAGATCAAGGGAAAGGGAGTCTAAATGAGATTATCCAACACCCTGTTCAGTCACCTCATGAACAGTGGTTCAATGCATGGTGACTTTACCACATCCCTGGGGAAGTTCATTCTCTGATTAATTCTTCTAACTGTAAAAAAATACCCTCTTTTATCACTATGAAACTGTGCAGTGCAACTTGCACTTTGTCTTGGGTTATGTAACCAAAAAAATGTGTATTCTGTTCCATCTGTTGAAACCAGTTGGGGAGATGTTTGTTGGTTTGGTTTTTTTTCCTTTATCTCTTGTAACTCCAGAGGGAGGAGGGTGGATGCCTTCTGATAATAGGCCAACTGTCAAAACCAGGTGGGGCAGTGTTCCTTATCTCTTCCAGCACTGTCCAACCTCTGAGGGGAATATCTTCTGTTAATGGGCCATTAAGGGTCACCAGGGACATGACACATGGCACCATCCCATTGTGAGATGCTCCACCTAGTGAGGGGGGAGCCAGCCGTTCCTGCCAAGATAAAAACTGAGATGTGGGAACACCAAGCATCCACTTTTCCACTGGATTCCCGGAGGAAGACCACACTCATCTCACTGCCACGACAGGATCATCTCTACTTCAACAGAACCACATCTGTCACTCCAGGAGGACTTATCTGGAGTGGTTCGAACACCCTGACAGCAGGGTGTCAGGTCGTATTCCTGACTCTGTCAGGGTTTTCTAGGACTTTTGTTTGTTAGCTTATTTGAGGATTTTTCTGTATTACTGCATTTGCATTTTTAACAGTCTTAATAAAGAACTGTTACTCCTATTCCCATATTTTTTGTCCGAAAGCTCCTAATTGCAAATTTGTAATAATTTGGAGAGAGGGGGCTTTACATTCTCCATTCCAAGAGAAACTCCAGTTTTCCCTGACAGATACCTGTCTTTCCAAACCAAGACACACTTATTGCCACTTGTCCTATCCAAATAACAAGCAGCTGCAGCAGATTAGGACAAGTTTGGTAAGTAATTGGAATTGCATCATTTGAAGGTTTCCTGTAGCCCTGTTAATGTTTACACTCACTCTTGTCTCTATGTAATAATTACATCTGGATCTGGAGCTTTAAAGTCTAGAAAAATTTCACTTGCCTTAGAGGCAAAATCCAAACACTATAATAATTTTTTACATCAGAAGTTGACTCCAGTGAGGATTTCTACTTAAAAACTGGTGCTGTGATATATTCTAAAATTGTTTGGTACAGTTCAGTCTGTTGACAAGAAACCATCCATGGAATAGCACTTGCATGGTTCTGGTGCTGTAAATAATGTCCTGACAAAGTACTTTCTTATAGAGCTCTCAAAATAATTTATAAATATAGGATTTTATGGTAAAATTTAAGGAAAACAAAAATAGAGGAGCCAATGAATGATTCCAGAAAAATAATATTGTCATTTACTTGTTGTGAGTTTTGCTGCTTGGCTTCTCCCTCACACAGCTAATTTACAAAAGATAGGGGGAAAACATCAAAAATGCGGATTTAGAGAGTGAATTTTTATATTCAACCGGAATAAAACATTTCCAAGGCTATCTATTCCACACATTATTCCAGTTCCTATATGAAAAAATGAATTCTTTAATTGTTCTACGTTTTATGTATTAATCCATTCTTGCAACACATCAGCTTTTCATAAGCAAGAGGTTTTTTTGGCTGCATATTAGAAAACTTCTTCCTAGTTATACTGGAATATGAAAATAATGAATTATATTTTTTTACAACAGTCATAAATGTTGGCAATGCTTGTGTTACAACATTTTCTGATAAATTAAATGGCTTTGTAGCATAACTGTTATCCCAGGTACCAGGAGATTTAAACAGGATAATCTCAGTTTAACCACCTGGAATAATTTAATAAAGTTAAAACAATTTCAGTGAACTTGTGTTTTTCAAGTTTGATGAGGGCAGCACTCCACTTAGAACACTGTTTTGTGAAGTGCGTAACTTGGAAAGGAATTTGTCAGCTGTGTTCAGCGCCTGATAAAATATGGGTTCATTGAGAACATTCCAACTGACAAGGGTTCTACTTAAAAAAACTTAAAATACTGTATGTGGATCAATTCCATTAGAACATTTGATTGTTCTAGTGTGTTAATAAAAAACACACCAGAAATTTCCAGATTAGACTGCTCAGAATAATGGAAGTCCATAAATAATTTATCTTGTAAATAATTTAAGAATAATAACTAATAGTTCATGCATTATTTCCAGGAGTATAATACAGTGTCTTCCAAGTAGTTTGCATCAGGAATCCACTGATTTGCCATTAAAATCTGCTTTAAAAATTCCCTCTAGTGACTTTAAAAAAAATCAAATAAATGTTTACATTATTCTAAATGAAATATAAATCCCATTAATTAAAATTAATAATTATAAATTTCCTTGTTTGAATAAAGTGAAAATGCATAATCAGAGAAAAATAAAGTAACGCAAATTAATTTGTTTAAAAAATTGGGAGATGGTGGGTATATCAAATAGCTGCAGGTAAACTAATTGTTGAATAAGCAGTACATTATCAATTCATATGGAGTCTTGTCTGCAACAGGCACAACCATCTCTTCCAGTTTCATAGGGAATAATTAGAAATTTAAACTAAATATTAAATGAATGTATTGTTTTTTAAGGAACGATGAATATGCAAATGAACCTGACAGAACTTCTGATATGTAAAATCCAATTCAGCCTTACCTTTTCAACTTTATTTGTTAAACTCTCAAGAAAAAAATGAAAATGAGAAACATATTGATCAAATGTTTCCCTTTTTTCCATTTTTCCTTGAAAAGAAGGTGGTAAAATTTCCAAAATTTGGGGTGCTTATTTCTGAAAAACCATACATGATCATTCCACAAAAAAGTTGTAATGCAGACTCTGAAACACCTGCCTGTGTGTGTCTATGAAATTCTTCTGTTCTATGATGATCTGACTTTGTAACTAATGAACGCAGTGGGAAATTTGGTTATTATAATCAAGATACAACATTCCAAATTGTTTTCTGCAAATACAAGGCACAAGAGCTTAAAATGCCCATGAACACTTTCTAATAATGACTGCTATAGCTGGCAAGTCATAGTTTGTCACGAAGAATAATATTTTCCCACTGCCTAACCTCATTATCCTTTTGCTCTATGTATTTTTCTTCCACTTCTTTTGAATCCTCCAAAAACTTTATCAAGTCCAGCATTGCATAATATTTTCACAATGCTCAACACTTCATATTGCATGAGGGATGCTCTTTGCTGCTGCCATACACAAACAGGAAATACTGATTTTAAAATTCTATTCAGTTGCCAGGAGTACTTGAAATAGTGAAAAATATGAGAGAAAATGACTTTATTTTTTTTACATATGATTGAGAATGGGACTCCACTGCCCTAGGCATTGTACAAATAAGTGAAATCTGAATGAAGCAGCTTGTGGATGGAGGTGTGTGGCCACCTTTCTGTCACAAGCAAGAGGAAATGATGTGTCAGGAAAGTCTGCAGTAAGGAGAAGCAGGACTGCTGGCTGCTCTCTGGCAAAGAATGTAATGCAACAGACAGGAAAATCTTTATCTCCAGGTGATGTGTAACTTCAGGTTTAAACCCCCAACAGTTTGTTCTTTTCCCCAGTCTGCGTTTGTAGTTTAGCCTAAATTGTATCCCACCCACCTGGTTCTACCTCTTATTCTTGAATGTTCTCTTCAATCCTCCCTTGCACCAGGCCCTGCCTGGCCTGCCCTCCTTTGGAAATCCCCTATTCTTGGAGGTCCCATTGGTTTGTTTATATAAATCTCCTCCCATCAGCCTCCCCTCTGGTTTGTGCTCTGCAAACCCCACCTTGTGTCCCTCCCTGGTATTCTTCCTATTGGTTCCTCTACCCTAAACTCCTCCCTCATTCTGTCCCTTAAAATCCACTGCCCTGACATTGTCATTTCCCTTGCCTTTGCTCTCCTGTTGAGCAATTTTAAGTAAGAGATTCCTCAGAGTGCATGTGAGTCCCACTTTGCTCCTTTCTCCACTGACCCTGTGGTGACTCCTCAGGACTCTCAGGACGCTGGGGTTGTGTCACTCCCTGCCAGGAACCATCATGACAGGTACATCACACCACCAGGTACAACACGACATTTATCAGTCTGGGGATTTGAGCCATTGGTAGAAATCACCTTCTGTGAGTTTCTGTGCTATTGCCTACAGTAGGTGGTGATTTGTCCTCCTCTACTTCTGTACTTCATGTTCCCAAAGACATGAGAGTGCTCAAAGCACATTGACTGTGAACTATGACTATGAACAAAGACTACTGACTATGTTTATGGGATGGAGAACTGAAAGATCACTTGGAGGTCTCTTTACAGGAACTTTGTGGTCTTTGATTCTGTTTGCTGTAAGGAAACAATCCAGATATATTTTCAAACTGAGTCAGTGGAAACAAAACCCTGCATCACTAGGTTCTTACAGAACAAAATCAGCTCAGATTATCCATTCAATGTAGTAGTATTTTGCAACAGGTGTGCCAGCACTTTTTCCATGTTTATACCCATGGATGATTTTAAAGAAACTGTTTATGTGTCATTAAGTAAAACTTGATTTTCTGCAAAAAACAACAGAATTAAAACTATGCATCTCTTTAAAACTTATTGCCTAACAAATTATATTTGTTCCAAATAGAGGTTCATTGCAGTATAAATCAGTGAAATCTTAGAGTTAGGAAATTTAAAAAATAACCCAAAAACTGTCATGGTTAAACCTAAGCAGGCAACTCAGCATCATGCAGACGTTTGTTCCTCTTGATGGGATATGGGACAGAATTGAAAAGTAACAGCACAATCAGAAAGCCTTTTGTAGTTATTTCTTGAACAATAATATTTATTAGAATGGAATTTATTAATGATTTCTTCTTAAGCATGGGTGGTTTGATTTGATAGACGATCAAGGATTTTCAATGAAAAGATGAGTCACGTTGTTCAGATATAAATTGAACTTCATTTATTTAAAGAAAATGTTTATCACCTAGATATAAATCACAAGGAAAATTTAAATTATAACCAAAAATTCCTTGATATGATGCTTTGAATCCTAGTTTCTCCTATCTGTTGTTTGCAAAAATAGGGAAAAATTACTTCAGCAAGAAATTCTTTGTGGGGAAGAAACTATTTAACTGGTATCAATAGTGACCCAGTAGAGTCAATACAGTCTGACTGAGCAGCTATTTCAGCTGGGGCTGTTTGCTACAACACAGGAAAAAAAGGGATATGTTTCTAATTCTGGCAAGCAAGTAGAATAACCCCAGAGCATGAATAAAAATTACAATAATGTAATCATTTTTATAAGAGAAAGTCATAGAAAATATATCATATTTACTTACTCCTGTCACCTCAGGCTTGCAAATGTAAAGAAAGTGACTTAGTGCTAAGTGATTTGTGTTATTCAGTGCTGTACTGTAGTCAAATGGCTGATATTTGACAGACATTGAAGGAAGCCGTATTAACCTTGTCCCTTCATTCCAGATTATGCAAAATAATTAGTCTTTCTGCTTCATTAGATGCCTAAATCTATTGCTTTGGCACCTGTGACATCTTTCAGCATATATGTTATTTATCCTTAACTCGATAGGTATTTGCCTATTTGGTGAATGTGAACCAAATTATTCAAGGTAACAAGACCTCTCTGGAGAGCAAATCTCAAGTTAAGTGCTCCCCAGCTGTTAGCCTTAGAAAAGATCCTTCCATCTGCAACTATATAGCACGTGTTTGGATGTTTGAGGAAATATTAAAAAATCTACGTTTCCCTGTGAGCTGAAGCCTAACACTTCAGCCTAAGAGCTCCAGGATGATTCTCAGGCTGTCTGGTCTGAGATACCTTGGTATATGCCCCTGACAGATATATTCTGCTCTGTAATCAAGGGAATATAGGAATTTTGAGAATAAAGTAATTATTCTATTTTTTGAAAAATATTTTGAAACTTGGTCTTTCATATCCCTTTGGGAGGGGGCTATCTCAAGGCAATGGGTATTCAGGGATAAGGTGTTGACTGTTCTTTCAAAGATATGATAGTTAGGAACCCCAAAGCTGTGTAATAACAGCTTAGGAGTAGAGGACCATACTCATCCTTGGCCTTTGAAAGCAGTTTCCAAAATTTTGTTATGTAAGAAAAAGTACCTTATACATAAACACAGGAATTTATTATTACTATCATTAAAATTGTAGCAGCTTGATCATTTCTAGTCTTGCACTTGCCCTTACATTACATTTCTCAGTAGTTCATCTCCTGTGGGTGGCCTGGCTTATTCATCATGGAATTACAGCTTGCTGATGAGATAGGCATTTCTTTCATTACTTCAGTGAAATTCTTTTAAAAACAGAGCCTATGTGACTTTCCTGTGTGTTTGCTTTCTTTAACTGTTGGGATGAAAGTTTTTGTCATCTCAGGCTTTGTTTCAGTTATTCAGCCTGGTGCAGGTTGAGTTGTGTTATGTTCTCACTACGTGGGCAGGGTTGGAGCAGTGTGGAGGTGAGGCTGGCAGCCAGGAGGTGCCAGGAGAATCTGAAGCTGCTGACAGGCACTCACGAGTCTGGCTCAACCTTCTGTAGTACTTGCAGGTTGCACATAATGGAAACGATGTGATACTCACACAGCATGATCATGAACTCAGTCCAAAACCTACATAGCAGGGAAGGCAGGGGGGATGTTCTGCAATGCAAGGCAATAGCACCAGTCACAGCAGTGGCAGAGACAGGAGCCAAGCTCACAGTGAGCTCTGCACCTTCTCAGACTTTCTATGAAGTTGGGTTTTTTGTTTGGGTTTTTTGGTTTTTTTTTTTACATTTTACTTTTTTTTTTATTTTCCATGAGTTTTACATTTCTGTAGAAAGCTGTTGATGTGCACTACATGTGTGCATCATTTTAGATTATCTAGGACCTTATTATTAGTCATCCAGACCCTGAAATAAAACATTTCCAGTATCTAAATTACTATCGGAGTGAACAGATTTATGACAACATAGTAAATAGCATGTTGCATGTATGTTTAGACCATAAGTGTGCAATTCTAAGCTTCGGGGAAGCTTGAATTGTCAGAATTCCACAGGGAAACAACACTAAGCTTTAGTGTGATCTCTGGAACACTCTAAGTTGCAATCCTTTGTGGACTTGAACAATCTTCATTTCTGTGCATGAGTTCTGCTAAGCTTCCATTTCCTGTGCCCTGCAGATGCCTGCATTTTCAGAGTTTTTTATTCTGCTTCAGTAACTGGAGTGTGGGATTGTATGCTACATCTACTGAGCTACTGCTGAGATTGTATTTATTCATGGAGTTTTGCTTTCTGACAGGCCCTGTTATTACCTAGCACGCACTCTTTGTGGTGATACGTTGGCCACAGGGGTTCCTTCCACAAAAATCATATGACCATGCACAGTGTTCCTCCAGAAGAGAGACATGTCCTTGTGAATCCCTTATGTGCATTTATGCAAATGGCTCACTAGATGGGATTTCCTTCACCAAAGACAGAGAAAGGAAGCAAGAAACAGCCTTTGCGCTGTCTAGAGTGCAAGAAAAAATCCTGGATACTTGTTAAAACTCTGCAAGAGGAAAACACAACTGTTTGTATGCTTCTTCTGTCTACCCTTGGCTTTTCTACATGACAGAAAATGTAGTCTTATGAGAATGATAGTTCTTACAACTGACTTTGTTGTATTAGTGTATATTTAGGATGCAATCTTTGGAGATACTGCAGGTCTTAACTAGCTAAGCAGTAGTGAATTTCCAATAACATTAAACAATCTAAAGATCAAGTTATGAAAAATATGATAGCAATGAATACTAACACAGTCTTAACTATTTCTGTATTTCAAAACATTAGTGAAACATGGAAGAATGAGGAATTAAGACACATTGAACAAGTTTAAATAAAACAAAGAAGAAGAAGAAATTATTCAAGTCCAGTTATATTTGAAGTTTAAAACAGAAAGCAGCTAGGAAAGTGTCACCATTTCCTACAATTTACAAGTCTACCTTCCATCTTTCTCATCAGGTATTAGAATAAAATAAGAAGGTAAGAGAAGAAGAGTTAATACCCTGAATTCTTTCCTATGAAAATCATGTTATGACATGTATCAGAAGAACTGTTCAAATACCCCAATTTGTCAGTCATCAAATCTGCAAACAGGGGTTAAATGGCTACATGTAGAAATGTTCTGTATTTGTATACAAGCATAATTATGTTGGTTTTTTTAAATCATAATTTGCATAATTTTTGTTTGACATGCCACACAACAGACCCTTCAAGAATCAGCTCTTCCTTAAGTGAGAAAGAAATAAAATAATTTCATGTATGCTTCTGTAGCACTTCAGACATGAACTGAATTGTGCTATCATCTTTTGGATTTTCTAATATGTGAATAGTGATACATTTATACAAAGCATCTGAGACTACAGACAGAGTATAAAATATCAGTTAGGTCTTCATTTACTATCATTAGATTATGATCCAGTAGGCCTTCATCAGAGACATTGTTTTGGGTTTTTATTTCCCCCTACAGCTACAACACCTGTTATCTCTTGGCAGTAAGTTCTATGTGTTACACAGCAATTACCTCTGCATATATACCTCTGATACGTAAAAAGCTTCCCTGAGATCCGGAGGGGAAAGCTAGCTCATGGAGTCTTTTCACAGTCACCAGAATTATATATGTATTTCATTGACTATTTTACATAATTTCCAAAAAATGTTTTGATAAATTCAGCACTTTCAAATTGTAACTTCCAATCTGTTTGGAATTCTTGACAGGTTATTGAGGTACTCAAACACACCTAGATAGCAGAAGGAGAAAATGTGAAGTCTGGGACTTTATACTTTGCACTAACTATTAGAATTCACTTCACTAAAATAAGCTGACAAAGTGTTCCTGTAGCATATTTTTGCGTGTTTTGTCTTTTTGGTTGGTTGTTTTGTATTTTAGACTTGTTCTCAGAAGAATTGAAGAGAAAGTTCTTGAAAATTCAGGGAGATATGCTTGTCACCAGAATAAAATTACTCATTTTTCAGAAGTAGCTTTCTTTTAGAAGAAATATATATTAAAGTATTATTGTGATTCTGTGTACCTACCATTTATGTATTGTGTTATTAGGTGCTGTTACTAGGATTATGATGATGTGCTGAATGTGACAGTTCTTCCACTATTTTCATGAAGAATCCTTTTTAATTGTTAAGACCTGCAGTTTCGGTGAGTTATCAGGGAGTGAGATGCAGGGCTGGAAGGCAGGAACAGTATCACAGGGGATCTCAGTGATCTCAGAGAGGAGTATAGCAGAGTTAAAAATGGCATAGTGTGCATCAGGCTGGAAAGAGAATAGGCAGAAGAATAGGGAATAAGAGTAAAAAGCCAAGGGGATATAAAATCAATGTCAAGTCTAAAGATACCTCTTGGTCAGGGATGAACCTCAGGGTAGCTTGCACTACCTTTCAAGGAAAAAATTCAAGTTATTTTGTTGATGTACTAGAATCTCATAATTTATTTGCTTTATTTGTGTCATAATGTTATTAATTAACCACAGAAGTGAAATCTGGACTTCCTCTTAAAAGGATTGGAACTATGTCAGAGCTGGAACTCCAGGACTCTCAGGATTTCTTCCCTCTTTTGCAATGGTGTCCTGGTGTTAGGCAGTTTATTTCCCCCTTTCTGGTCAATGCCTAAATTGTGGAATCAGAAAACCTCTCCTCAACCCTTTACAGGTATAAAGGGCATATGGCATGTGCACTGCATAGGTACTGTAAATTTGCTTACCTCCTGTCATCATGTAAGACTGTGTGATGATGTAACAGAGCTATCTTCTTCGAATTTAGATGTTGCAAACAGCACTTAAATGTTTTAAATTTGGCAGGGTTTATTCTTTAAATGGATTGACAGTTTTGTCTCTAGGCACAGACAAAATTGGCAATATGACACCCTGTGACAACAGATTGATTGATTTATGATTTATTTAAGCTAGACTGGTCGTTTAGTGCTTGATGGGTAAATTCAAATTGCAGCTTCTCAGCAATGGTAATTTGTGACACTGAAATAGCCTGGAATGGAGGGTGATAAGGCCCACCTACAGAAGGGTTTAAATTGGCTGGACACAGGAATTCTATAGCCAGAAAGAAGGACTGAGTTGAAGAGACAAGAAACAAACAGCATTTACCTGTCCTGTAGCCATCCTACAGTGTGAGCACACATGAGCTACATTTGGGCAGCAGAGTGACCTGGAGTTTGGACTAAAGGCTGGACTGGGTGCCCAACATCAGCATTCACAGGACTGGTGCTAATATGAGCAGATAGAAGGAATCAGCTTAGCGTAGGACTCAGCTGGGTTAGAAATAATGCCATTTCTTTGCATAGCAATGACTGGAGTGCATTAGGGCTTGCCTGTTGCTTTCCTAAGAATGCATCAATAGTTAAATATTTATTGACAATAACAAAATGACCTTATAACTGTCAGGCAGAAAAGATGTAATTATGCCATAGCTTCAAGTAGAAATATGAGGTCTCCAAAAACAGTGAACACTACATATTTTTTGAAGTTACATACAGATATTTGTGACAAGGATAGCTCCAGAGTAGAAGTCCGAAAATAATGTGCCATAGAGCTTGAATCTTGTCCTCATTTTTCAGATATTGATGGCAAAGCAGTTCATAATTTTAAAAGGGTCTCAAGAGATATACAAGTTATGGAGTGCAACTTAGACTGAGTCTATCTTACATCAAAGAAATTGAAATATAATTAGCACGAAGGAACTATCTCTCCAAGGTATAGTAATGTATTCTATATGTCAGCCTGCTGCCCACAATGAATGCATATTGTCCCATTTATTACTTCTTGTATTATTTAGGGTCTTGAAATCAAATGAAAATAGATATACTGCTCCTTTGCTGGTTTATCAGTAAAATTATTGAAGACTTGCATTTTATTTAAAACAAAAAGATAAAAACAACCCAGATAACCAGTTGCTGGGAGGGCTAATTTCACATATTGAAAAAAACACACTAAACTATAAATTAAATGTGTGTATATTTTATTAAAAATAATTGTCCATTTCTATCACAATTGCAATTGATCATTTTCACCACTGCAGCCAAATTGTTTTTAGCTTAGGACTGTGAAAGACAAGGACAGAGTATTGATACTTTCACCACTATGGAACACAGTTGTCAATAAACTTGTCTGACATTCTGAAAGCTTGATCAGTTTGCACCATGGACATATTGTATCACTATGGAGGCCTGAAAGCAGAAGCCACCTGACTATATCTCTCTCACAACAAAAAAAATCTCAAAATTATATTCAACAGCATTCTATCTGCTTTGAGCTGTTGAATATCCCAGAGATAGTGAGCTGTAAGTTTACAGTTTAAGTTTTATAGCTCAAGCTGATAATGCATGGTTTTTATTTTGTGACACTGTTGTAATGTGCTCATACCACAGAATCACAGAATTTCTGAATGGGTGAGGTGGGAAGTATCCAGTGGATCATCTGGTCCAACCTTCCTTCTCAAGCATGGGAATCCCAGAGCACATGGCACAGGATTGCACCCAGATGGTTCTTAAATATCTCCTTTGAGGGAGTCTCCACACCTTCTCTGGATAATCTTTTCCAGTGCATGGTCACTGCGCAGTAGAAAAGTTCTTCCTCATGTTCAGGTGGAACTTCTGTGCATCAGTTTCTGCCCATTGCCTCTTGTCCTATTGGTTGACATCATCAGGATGAGCCTGGCTCCCTTCTCTTGACACCTTCCCTCCAGACACTTACAGACATGGATGTGGGCCCCTCTCAATCAGCTCCTCTAGGCTGAACAGGCCCCCTTTGCTTACCCTGTCCTTGTAAGAGAAATGTTCCTTAATCACCTTTGCCACCCTCCTCTGGGCCTGCTCCAGGATCTCCAGGTTTGTCCTGCACTGAGGAGCCCAGGACTGGACACAGCACTCCACATGTGCCACACCATGGCTAAGTAAAGGGTCAGGATCCCCTCTGCTGATCTGGTGGCAATGCTCCTCCTAATGCACCCCAGAACACTGCTGGCCTTCTTGGCCACACAGGCACACTGCTGGGCCCGTGGACAGTTTGTTTTCCACCAGGACACCGAGGTCCTTCTCCACAGAGCTGTTTCCCAGCAGGTCAGCCCCCAGCCTGTGCTGGTGCACGTGTTGCAACTCTAAAATATTTACATTACTTCCAACTCTTAGAATGACTATATACTATTTTTGGATGGGAAAGAGGAGAAATTAAATTATATCAGAAATTAAAAAGTATTGCATATGTATAAAAGCTGGTTAGAATTGAGATAATAAATTTAGATTTGGATGAAAATGGGTAATTACATTTATTCATATGTAAAATAGATTTTCTTATGCCAATCTGCCAGCTGAATAACTAGCTTTAGTATGTCCACTAATCTGAAATTCAAATAAATCAGTATTTGAATAAGACAAAATAAGTAAACAGATAATTTTAAAATATAGTACAAATTTATAAGAAACATTACTCTGATGTCTTGGATCCCTTATATTTTTAAATAAACTGAGTTTCTGACAACCTTCGTATAAATACTTGTTCCAGATTCCTGACGCGGTTTTATCAAAAATGATGGTGTAAACCCATATATTGAAAAATAAATGCAAAAACTCTGTTACACAAATGAATTTACAAATATGAATGTGGTATGCAAACCATTCTATGATCCTGTAGTCGGTAACAGAAAAAATCTGAACAACCCAGAAATTATCAGGAGCATGTATTACAGATGTCAGACCAGATATTTCATTCTCTATTGCTTCAAAGGATGTTATGCCATTTAAAAAATTAACCATATAATGATAAATAATGACAGTTTTCTGGGATGCATGTGGCAGTGAATGTGCCAGCCATTTGAGAAACTCTGCAGTGTTAAATTGAAGATGGATTCAGTCATCATTGGAGATATATTTGTGCCTTTCTTAATCAAGTGGGGTGGGTATCCACTAAACTTGAGATAGAATTTTCCAAAAACTACTGCAATAGTCAGCCCAAGTAAATTTTTCTATTCTTTATACAGAATAGAGAGGATAGCTAGGGCAACAGAATCTCATCTGGAATTCTTTATAAACGTCAGTCTTATTCATTAAATACAGATACCCTGAATGATCTAAGAAGATTGAGCTGCTTCTAGAAATGTATTAAAAATAGTGGTGCCTTTATAGTTAGATAGGAAGATGGGTTACAATTCCAACTGCACTTGAAGTTCAAAAGGTCATTTCGTAGTTGACTTTGCTGCACGTGCTTTCTATGGTAATTTTTTTTCATTTCAGTGAGAAACACAAACCCCCTGCTTTTGACTGTAGATATTTTAGATGCACCTGAAATAGTTTTGTAATCTGCAATTCTCTACTCCTAAAATATTTTTTGTGATTTTGAATAATTGGATATATTTTTCATACACCTGACTTCTTGTTTTGAAGATTTTATATCCATATCTAAATACTCAAAATTTTTCATCCAGGATCTGTGCCTGAAAAATTTTTAAATGTTCATGTTAAGTAATTCAGTTGCTTTGTCTAGCTCTAGAAAGTCTTATCTTTTTTATGTTTGAATTGCAGCAGCATAGCTGCATAGTTGGGATAAAAATTTAGAATACTTTTATCAGAAATACATCTTTTGAAGTCCTCTTGGAACCTGCTATCACCTGATGGAAATCACTAGCGGTTTAGAAATGTAATTTTTTCCTCAGCAGAATAGCTCATTTGCTGCCATTTCTAAGCATTCTTAGAACTCCACAAAGCTCTATAAATACTATTCCTTTTTCCAGCATCACACAGCTCCTTCAAAAATTCACTAAGGATGTGCCAAGACATAGGGACAGTGATCAGATATGGAATCTGGAAACTCAGCTGAAGGCAGCTGTGGGAGTTCCTGTAACCCCAGGAGAACAAAAAATGAGAAATGTGACCTAGTTGTGGATGTTTGTCTCATCCCTTTCAATAAATAGTAAAAAATTTGCACTTCACTCCTGCATAGGTGTAATCCTAAAGAAATAAGGTCCCTGCGTCCTGACCTTGAGGGATACAAGTTTTTCTTCATAGATGGAAGTTGAGACTTCTCAGGATATGCAATTTGGATGGCTGATGGGGACGACCAAAGGTGAAGTTACGGTGCTTTAGCCAAAAAAAAAAATCTATTGGTTACCCTTGGCTGTTTTAATTTATGGTGGATACCTCAGAGGCATTTGTCCATTAGGGATTCCTCAAACACATGCCCAGGCAATCTGTATATGCCCAGTAGTTTAGACAAAGCCAAGAAATAGTTTTTATAATTCTTATGGTTGAAATCTTAAGAGCTTTAGCCTACTAGTTCATATTAAATTGTTGCAGAAAAAGAAAGAATAACAACATGGTTCAAATTATTACAAGATAGTTTCCTTTTACTATATCACTGTTGCCCTTCTCTGGATTCTAAGACTGATGATTTCATTTTGATCATAGTGGTGCTGGGTATTACAGTGAGTTGTCAGCTCCTGAACACCTTCACCACCAAGTGGAATATAATGTGAAAGTTGATGGTTTCTTCTTCCTCGCAGTAGGATCCGCTTGAAATAATATTTTTTGTATATTTTCTAACAGTTTTACACCTATAGACTTTTTTCCACTAGTCTGCATTTCTATATTCTGTTCAAGTTTACTAATTATGGTGGCTTTTACCTATGCTGGATTAATTGTTCTCCTTGTTCCTCTTAAGTGGATAAGATTTTTTTTTTCCTCCTATTTTCAACTAGCTTCATCAGAATACAGCTTTATACTAACAAACAAATGTGCATCTACTTTAGCATTATCCACCTGGGCAGTGAGATCATGCAACTCGGTTTCATTTCTGCTATTCATATTTCAAGTCACTTACAGACATTTTAGGAGGACCATCCTTGCCTCTTAGCACAGCTTTTACTATGTCCTAGTATCACATTATCTGTTAGCTTGCTTTTGGCTCACTAGCTAAGGAAATCTGTTTCAATTTATTGTCAGTATTTGAGCACCTGATACAGTGGGGATAGCCATATATTTTAAGCATAATAACACTAATGTTGAGTGTTATGTCCAGCTGAATAAGGATAAGGATGATATAAAATGCCTGTGTCAGGTACTTACTTGCATCCTTTTATTGGATGGATATGGAGGACTGGTACACCACCAAAAAAAAGCATCTACCTTTTTCTCCTCTTTCCTGTGTTCTCCCGTACCTACAGGATTTTTCATATTTCAGTCTTATTTAAATGTTTAATTACTTAGGAAGTTAATTTTACCCTCTGTGTTTAAAAGAAACATTTCCCACACAAATGAAATTTAAAAATCTGTGGAAATTCCAAAATCTACTAACTAAAATTCGTGTTAGAACCTATTAGTCATGATCCTTTTCTTTTATCTATGTATTTTTACATGATTGTTTTTCTTGCAGGAAAGAGAGGCTCTTTCTTCAAATGATTTATTGTAAATAAAAAAAAAAATGTAAATATAGGCATAAAGTCTATCTCTCTTTTGTAAACACTTATTTCCAGAAGCTGGCCTCTTTGAAGAGAAAAAAATGAGACAAAAACAAACAGAAAATTCAAAATATCTGAAAAAAATGACAGTTGCATGCTGGGAGCTGACGACATTTCAAGCAAGCACCCTCTGGGCAAGCAATTAAGATGTGTTAGGATTTAAAAAAAGGTAACATATTTGAAATTAACTTCTCCTCAGAGATCCATCTGGTCCTGATGGTGGGAAAGTCAGGTTTAGAAAAGGCTCCACCTGCCCAGCTGCTGCAGAAGAGCTCCGCCTGGCAGCCCTAACCCTTCTAACAGAGGTTAACATCTGAAAATCTGCAAGCATGCAGATAATGTAAACAAAACTTCTATTTATTTCCACTCTAGCTGGATTTTTTTTTGCTTACTTGTTATTTTAATTAATTTTTTTATTATTTCTGTATCTCTATGCATTCCCACACAGAAAAAATATGAATGTTGGTAAAAAATACATTAAATATTCATGTCAGTGTTTATACTAGGGGTTTTTTTTCCAAATATTCAAGGTTGGAATACTATAATATGCTAATAATAATGTGCTAAAATATCACTATCAGGTGAGAAATAACAGTAAAGATGTGGTGTAAAAAATGGGAACAGGAAATTCCCAGAAGGGGGGGTGGAAATAAGAGAAGAAAAAAGGAGAAAAGCTGAAGGTACAGAGCAATTTAAAGTATTCAAGTAAATCAGTAGTGCATTGCGAAACCTCATGCATTGTTACAGGAATAAATGAAATAACAACAGTGAAATCTATATATTTTCAGTGTGAAAATTCAAGCTTCCTTTTTTTTTAATGTTGCATTTTACATCTGTCTTTGACATTACGTATAAAAATTTTGGTAGCAGCACATAGCCGGGTTTCACATAGAATTAGAGATTAAAGCTCAGCTCATAGACTGAGAATAGTGATTATCCTCCATTATTCAGCACTTACTAGACCACATCTAGAATACTGTGTCCAGTTTTGGTCTCCCAGTGTAGAAGACAGGTGTAATCAGGTGAAAGTGAATTCATCGTGAGGCCACTGGCTGAGACTGGAGCTCTTGTCCTGTGAGCAGAGTCTACTGGACTTGATTGGCCTGCAGAAGGACCAGTTTGGAGGGGATGGAAGACTGGTTGAAGATTGGACTTGATAAGAACTGTGCTTGGTGGGTGGATGAGCAATGATCGTAAGTTGAATTTTTTCCCCCACTACTGGAAGAGGATGCTGAGACAGACTGTGTAGTCCCCACCTCTGGAGGTTTTTCCAGATCTGATAAAGCCAACAGGATAAATCCATGAACAGCCTAAACTGATTTCACACCTTACCCTGATGAACTGGAAACCTCTTCACTGTTCTTCCAGTCTGTACAGATGATTCTACCTCTGCTATCTCTAACTGCTGTGCAAGTTAAAAGCAATATTTTGAAATGCCAGCCAGGTTTTTTCTGTTTATTCCAGTATCACTTTCCAGTTGTTAATTTTGCACTCAGCACTTTTCCTTTTCATGTCTATTGACTGGCATGAAGTCAGTGTCATCTTTTCCATGATCCAGAAATTCTCTTCTGTGCAGCAAGAAATATCTGGCTTCCAGCATTCTGCTGCAATGAGCAGCCAAGAAAAAAAACAAAAGGATGCAGTAATAAACTATGACTTCTAACCTTTTCCCACACCATTTTCATTAAAAATACATGAAAGATAAGGCTAAAAGACACACCACTGGAGTGACACAAAATATTTTATTCTCAGCCTCTACTATATATGTTCATTTAAATTATCATTCTTAAATATTTAACCTATTTTGTTTAAAGTGTATGAGAACAAATAATCTGCTGGTATCATGAGATAAACACAATAATTTCTGAAAAAATTCTACCTAATTTCTTAATTTATTCCAGAGTTCTAAAGAGGTAGTCATCAATTTGAAATTGATTAAAACACTGAAAAAAAAAAAGTAGTTGTAGTTAAATATCAACAAGCTGTTTCAAGTATAACAGTGTCCTGAATGATATCATGTCCCACCCTTAAAGGGAAAGGGTGATTTTCTTGGAGGAAAACCAAGATTCATAAATGGCTGTAACTGACAGATACAAATCATAGGGTCCACAAAACCTCACAGTTTTATTAGTAAATTATACTCGTGGCATGGAAATTGATATGTTGTTGTATGTAAGGACATGAGAGTGCGTTTTGAAAAAAGGGGTGAGGTGAAAAAGAAGAGACAGAGAAAGAAAAGACATGAATTAAAGAGGAAGAGAGAGAAAGAAAGAAAGCAAAGAGGGGGAGAGAGAAAAAGAGAAAAAGAAGGGAAGGGGGAAGGGGACAGAAGGGACGGTGGGATACATGTCTGGAAAATCTTTCTTCCTCCCTGCCTTGCCCTTGCCCCACTCCCATCAATGGCCTGAGGTGATACAGAATAACCTCTGGGTTGTTGAACCCAGCCACGTTCCCACTCGGTTACTGCAAAAATTAACATTGTCCTGGCTGGAACCAGGGCAGTGACTTCAAATGCTCCTCATAAATGTCATCCTCAAGGCCGTTCATGGTCTTGGTCATCCTGCTGTAGACATGCTCTAATACTTTGGTGTCATTCTTATATTATTCCACCCAAAATGTGCACAGGACATAAAGTGAGGCTGCCCCAGTGCAGAGCGGGGTGGGACAATCCCCTCCCTTTCCCAGCTGTGCCTAATGCCCCCTAGGACACTGCTGGCCCTGCTGGCTGCCTGGGCATTTCCCACTCACATTCAACTTGCCATCAACTCAGAACACCAGATCCCTTTTTGTGGGGCGGTACTGAAGCCTCACATTGCTCAGTTTGTACATACAACCAGGATAATAACCTCATCCCAGGCAGAGAATCTGGCATTTGCTCTCACTGAATTTCATAATGTTGGTTGTCGCGGCACAGCTGGTCTGGACATAATGTCATAGCTGGACAAAATAAATCTGGTCATAACAAATCCAGTTTGGCCGATGTGGCTGTCCTGGTTTGAAAGCAAAACCNTCATGAAGATGGTGATGGAATACATACTTCGGGGACATCTTAACATTGTAACCTAGGACAATGGCTCCTTCTAGAAACAAGTCCCTGGGTGGAACTCATGCAGGACCTCAGCCAGTTATCGTCAGTCCAGAGGGCAGACATACCACTGGTCAGGGAGCTGGGTGGTGCTAAGACTCAGACCAATCAGTTGTCTGGACCCAGGAGCTTTGATCTCCCCATATAAGAAGCAGTCTGTTTGCTGATGACTCTTGGTGTTGTGTGCCTGTCTCCAACCCACGACCCACATCACAGTTGGTGATTGTCCAGCTCTCTAGTTTATCTGGATCTCTCTGTAAGACTTTTTCCGCATGAGAAATGCCACAACTCCTTCTAGTTATTGGCAAACTTACTTAATGTACATTCAATTCCTGCGTGAAAATCATTTATAGCAATATTGATGAGCACTGGACCTAAAATTGAGCTTTAGGAATTCCATTAGGGACTGGTCACAAGGCTGATGTAACTTCATTAACTGTAACACTTTTTGCCTATCCTGTCAGCCAGTGTCCACCCAAAATTTTATGGACTTGTCTAGCTCTGTGCTGGCCATTTTGTCTAGAAGAGTAGTGTAAGAGGCAGCATCAAAAGTCAAAAAAAATCCCTCGTCTACCAGCTTGGTTTAGTCAATTAGAGGAGTGTGCTTGTCATCACAGAAAATGATGTAGTTAAGCAGGAGATTCCCTCCATGTACCTATGCTGGCTGTGACCAACAGCTGCATTGTCTCTAAGGTGTTTTTCAGAAGCTGCTAGAATAACCTTTTCCCTTTCCCCATTGCAGTCTTGTTTAAAGGTCTTTCAATGATCCCTGCTATCTCCTGAACAAAATATCTTTTTCCCCCTTTGAGAACAGTGTATCCTCTCTATTGACCACAGACCTAATGTCATGTAAAGTGAGCCAGGATCAAAAAATACCAAAATTTTGCCAATGATAACAGTCACATAGCCAGATAGGCTGTGTCTTCTTGTTTCTTTCCTCCCCATCCTCTGGAACTAAAAGGATAGGGAAAAACACAGCTCATGCTGCAGATCCCTTAATCAGCTGTCAAAAAGCTATGAAATCTTTTTTGGCCATCCATAGGTTTTTCCATTAGCTATCTGTTAAGGAACTATTCCAAATGTTAAATCACACAAACTAAATATCTTCATAGGTCAACTAACTTATCATCTAAGCATTTCTTTTATCAATACATGCATTCTTTTTCCATTGTGCATGCCATTTTTGGTACTTGCGTATAATTTTCTGGATTTACAATTTTGGTTGTTCTAATGTGACAAAGCTCCAGAAAGCACTAAATTTTGCTGGGATCAGACATGAGTCTCTCTCAGTTTTAGGGTGATGATCTCTCCATGACTGCAATGTTAGAGCAGTCCTGGCAATAGTTTGAGTATCCATGCTCCTGGGTAATCAGAAGCTTTCACCATGTCTGAGCAAAAAGAAAGTCATTACATGTTGTGTATAATGTTTCTGATAATAAGTCTGAAGACTCAGGTATTTCTAAGAAAATCAAGTGTGACTGTCATTTGAGGAGTGCACCCTGATGTTCAAAGCAAAATTTAGGACAAGACTGTATATGTAATTTAAGCAGTACTGTGGGGTGTTTTCTAGTACTATTTCATTTAGTAGTAGAAATAGCCTTAATAGGTTGAACATCAGGGGCTGGACTTTCCAAAGATTTTCCTCTGACATAACTCTATGCACTTGCCATGCAACTATATTCAGGTTTAGTGAATTCAGGTGGAATTTCAGGTAAATGAAGATACAGAAGATGAAAATATACTATCATTACACGGACAGTAGGAGAAAGTGACTATCAGGGTATTCATCAGATGAAGAAAAATGAAAGCAGATACTATTCCTTTTGCATGTGAAACTCAACATCTCTGATGTCATGTGATCTGAACAGTAAAATGAGACATTTTTGAAAAACAGTATGGGTTTCTTACAAGATGAATCCAACTTTCTTCTGCTTATACTTAGTTTTTATATATTTTGAGAGATTAAGTTCAGCTTTTCTGTCTTCAAGCAGCTTCCTACTCACCTCTTCAAAGGACTTTTTTTTAATGTATCCTGGAGAAAAATTATTTGAATTACACACACTTTCTGAAGCTAGTTAATGGGTCTCATTGAACTGCCAAAGCTTCGGAAATACATCCATAAAATTCCTATTTAAAAAAATATAATTAGGCTGATATGAATTACTACATTATGACACAATTCAGTGAAATGAAAAAGAGAATAATGGAAAAATTGCAGAGGGCATATTTGTTTCTCTCTATGAGAATCACATAGAAATGAAATAATATGGTGTCCTGTCTTTACTAGCTATATGTCATCTACCTCAAGGCAAAATAAAGTAGTAAAATCTGCAATAATCTTTTAAACAGATAGTATGAAAGAAAAGTTTCATGTTAGTAACATGGGCTGATTTTCTTTGCCCCAAGTTTTTGATATTATATGGTATGGAATTTTGGGTTTTACTCTTGGGCACTATTTACCTCAACTACTTTTACAGAAGTTTTCCAAAAATACTGTTCTTTTTTTTTTTGTATTTTAATATTTTTGAAAGTATTTTCTACTTTTTTTGTAAACATAAAATGTTAATAACTGCAGTTTTTAAGGATAACAATGTTTCAGAAATGAAGCTCTGTATTTGCTGGTGATCAGATATGTTCTCAATGATTTTTCATCTTCAGTTTCAACCTGATGAGAGAAGATTAATGTGTAAGTGAAGTATTTGGAAGTGGAGATTATAGCAGTTCATGAGTAAAGCTGTGGTACATTTCCTGTGATTATCCAAAGATTCCAGACGTCTCTCACAATCTTCAGGTAGTCATAGCTCTATTCTTACACCAGTGCTGTGTAATGTCAGTGTCATCATACGCTCTTCTGCTTCTGAAATGGGAAAGCACACATATATTAACACCAACAAATTCCTTTTTATATTTTCATTTTTTTCCTTTGGTGGTGGTGTTTGTTTTGTTTTTTTTCCTTTTCCCCAGCTTGATAGGAGTAGCAAAAAACCACCTGGTGCTAATCTCCAGTCTGATAAAATAATGCAGCATGTAGGCAAACCTACTATTGAAATGAATACAAGCAAACCAACACAGATTAACTTGGCCAGAATGCATACACAAGTCATTGTGTGTCACAAGTCATACACCAAATGTAGGTGTTGGGGGTTTTTTTGTATTAAATGAGTGAAAGATATGTGTACTTTGACCTAAAGTGAATTGGGATTTTAATAAAACCTTAGGACCAAACTCCCCTCCTAGAGTCACCATAATAATTCAGGAGGGACTGAACACATTACAGCAGAAAAACTATCGTTATTTGGCCTTAAGGAAAGGCTTATGATCCTACAGGTCAGCAAGAAGCTGGACTGGGAAATGAGAATTTTTTTTAATCCTGCTTCTTCAAGTATTAATAAAAGGCTAGAGTCAACTGTTAGATTATGCAGTTTTGCAGTTAAATTACAGAACCAGCATTTTAAAAATGTGTAATTTCCATCTGTATTTAGTGTTATTTTTTCTCTCCATAATAGCAAAAACTTCTTCTAAATCTCTTGTATTAATTTGATGTGTCAAATTAATTTTACAGTAATAACAGTAATTTTAAGACAAACATTGAAATTGTTATTCAAAAGGCTTAAAATTAATTAATAAGCTCTGCCTACTAAAATCTTGAGATTTGAAAATAATAAAATAGATCCTAATTTGTCTTTTTTTTTAGAGTGTGTGTTTTTGGTAAATTGATTTTTTGTTTGTGTTTGTATTTTATCTTTTGATTTCTAAGCTGTCAGGGTGAACAAACAAGGTCATATTTTCAAAACTATACAACTTGTCTATTTAACAAATATTTTTGAAATATTTGTAATGAATGTTGAAAGAGAAAAAACCCCAAGATACTAAAATAGTGCAATCAAGAAAATAAGGAGGAGGAAAAACATTGTCATTGTACTTTATTAAAAAGATTACATAAATATTATGAAGGATTAGCTAGTGAGTTCATTTCAGAAATAATAAATAGATATATGCCTACAAATATATACTGGTGTTGAAAATCCAGTTTAGTTATCAGCTGCACTAAATAGCTACGATACTTTTTTGCTTTATTTTGCCTCCCAAGAATATATATTATTGGTTTATTTTTGTGGAACAAAATTTTACTAAATACACTCAAGGTTTGAGTTTTTTTTCCAGAGAGACCCTATTCGGAGGTTTCCTCCCAAATTTGCCATAAACCAAGACAGTCACTGAGGTACAGCACTAGAAAAAAGGCAAAGTACATGATGCTCAGGCATGTAGCCTGCCAGAATCCAAAATCCCTAGATAGAGATGATGGTGTTTGCTATGAAATAAAGTGGGCTTTAGATCATTCACTGAACTTGAGGGTAGGAGCCTTGTAGTTATTTAGCTGGAAAAACACTGTTGATAAAGGCCAAAACCATTTCTGGAAGCACTTTAAAGTGGTGTTTAAATCCCTGTCTATTAATTTAGAAATAGACCCTTTATACAGCATATGCTGAGAATGGATCCATAAAAGCCAGGCAGTAAATTGAGCACTGCTTAGTTGAACATTCCTAGTCAAGAGGAAACACCAAGGAAAAGGGTACTGTGGCTGACTGTGGTTAATCAGACTCTGCTATCACAGTGCATACGTCACTCTGACATTAACAGAAGCATCTTCCTGGAATGAGAAGCGAGAGATTCACAATCCTATGAATCCATGGACCTTGTTACTACAAAGTGCCATGGCACTTATTCAGGAGATCAAGATTCTACTGCCACTTTTCTTCTTGTGTGAAAGAAATTAACCCACAACTGTGTACAACGAGTTAAGAAATATATACTGGACTATGTTTCTTTATTTTTCTATTTTCTATTTTAGTTTTCTATTTTCTATTTATTTTCTATTTTCTATTCTAGTTTTCTATTTTAAATATTCATACTATGAATATTTAAACAGATGCAAATTATTTATTTCTGTAAAGAGCCTTAATAAACACTAGTAGGGTGACTGCAGTGGCCAAGAATGATACCTTTTATTTTTATTTTTAACTATCAAAAAAAAAAGGCTAAATGTAGCTTTTTTCATAGTATTTAGAGCCTTTATAGAAGAGGGACAATGAAAAAGAAGGTAAGTAATGCACATCAATAACATATTGTACAATCACTTCAAACCTCATTTAATATATATTTCCTCAGTAAGAATTTCCCAACTTCAAAGTAAGATTCAGTTCTTAGGAGGTAGAGGATGAAGAAAAAAAATTACAAGTTCTGAGAAAGCTTAGATCTATTATTTTTGAATAAATTAATTGGGAATTTGTTTTGTGTGCACACAAAAGTTTTGTTGAACTCTCAAGTATCAAACTGTAGTCACTTGATACATTTTAGGACATCTGAATTTGAAATCTGACAAAGCCAAAGATCATGGTCTTTCATTGTAAACCCTTGCTTGAACTTTCTTCAAGATACCAAGTTTTGCAGTCTTACTGCTCGCTACTGTTCTGTAACTTAAAGCCATTTTGTCCATGAATATAATCTTTCGAGGGTTGATGGCTATCCCCATCCCTTCTGTTCTTCAGCCTTGCTTCATCTGGGCTATTTAGGCAGCTCTGTCCACATTCAGAGGGAATTCATGTGCTAGTCCTTTCTTCTAAGAGTTCTTTTCTCCTGAATATGCTGTAAAAGATATTTTGCCATCCAGTACTGTCTATTCTGCCCTCTGGTAACAACTCTTCTCCCTCACTATCCACAACAAAGACTCAGTGTGTCTCCATTTTGGTTTTAATCACTATCCCATTGTATTCCTCTGCTCCAAATTATTTAACTTCTTTCCCCTTTTATTCTTGTCACCTCTTCATCTTGAACTGCTTCACTGAGCTCTCATGTTCACCGTTCATTTCCCTTTGACTCAGCATGGAATAAAGTTCCACCCATTGTCCAGTAGTGAGCTGGGATTGCACCATGAGGCTGACGCATCTCTGCTAGTCTGACACTGAAATATGTGTCCAGATAGTTTTAGAGTGAACCATATACTGGAACTTATAAAACTGCCAGCATCATCCAGAAAGTCCCTGGTTTTGGTTTTGATTTTTAGTTTGTTGGATGGGGATTTTTTGATTTTTTTCTCTTTTTTCCCTTTTTTTTTCCCTCTGGAAATTTTTAGTTCTTAGAAGATTTTCTTACTGAGAAACAGTTATTAAGACAACAGTTTTGTAAAATTGTGTATATCTTCATAAAGACTAACCTGAGTTACATGGCTTAAGTTTTACTTTTTATTTTTAAAATACCACAGAAATATCCACCTTGCTTTGAATGGGCTCTGTTTAATCTTTTGTTTAGGTAGTTCTTTTTCTATTTGTAAGAGCTGAAGTTGTACACACGATATCTTTCAAGACAGAATTCAAAAATAATGAAACTCCAAGCAAAATTTTTCTCACTTCAATGGCAGTTACACATAATAGTCCGTTCTGAAACTTCAACAATTAAGGAACTGCTTTGGTTAAGGGAGGATAGTATCATTAATATGATCACTGCAAAGTCCACATTCATAAAAGACTAACATTTTTATCTTGGACATTCTGTAAGGATAGGGGTTTGAGAAAAGAGCAAGAAGATGAACAGAGAGATACCCAGAAAATAATTAGAAACTACTAGAGACATGACAGATGTGTGTTTAAGAGCACATCTCAGTTGTCAGGTCAGTTATTTTCATCACAGTTCATAGGTACCTGAAATGGAATTCTCAGAAGGGAATGTTAACCTAGACATAACACCATGCTCAGAAGTCCATTGGGCATTTGGATCACGGCTGGTTCTGTTTTGTCAATTTAGAGCTCAGTCGGGCTAAGCTCAGCTGAGGTGCATGAACAAGTGACTTTGAGTGATTCACATGATTTTGAGTGATTCACATGAATCAGCCTTATCAGCCAGGCACTTCAGGGGCTGGTTAATTGTATGTTTTGATTGAAATTGCGTTTTATCTCAGTAGTTACTCTTAAGCTGTTAAAACATTCTAAAATGGCTATCTCAATACACAGTAATTTAGAAAGTTAATAAATATTACTATCTTTGGAAACTTCAGGCAGTAGTAATGTATTACGTGTATCTCTTCATCCTAGAATCACCCATCCCCATGCTTGACTTTGATATGAAAAGAACTTGGGTTATGTGAACTGCATCTTCCTTAGGGCTTAAATATGAACATCATACTCAGATAAAAGTAAGGAAGAAATTAAGAAAATGGATATTTTCTTAACATGTGTGAAATGGATGTGAATGCTTTATTTTCTCTAAAGATAGTTATTATCACAGTTTTTTCATGTCCAAAGATGTTGCATGTCCTCTGTTCTTTAAAGTTCTCATTATTTCATAGCTTTTTTTTTGTTAAGAAAATGTTGCTTGCATATACACCCAAGAAAGTTATTCAGTGTAAAAACATAAAGTTTACCTAATTTAATACATTCAATTTTCACAACGTCTGGCAGACCCATTAAAGATAAGGTTACAGAGTGAGAGATTTACATTTGTAAATCATCATATGAAAGGAGTTGCAAGTTTAGTAGGGACAGTGGTAAATTCAGAGAGAACAGATTAGGTACTAATGATTAGAAGTGATTAGGTCACTGTGCACCGGAGTTATTGTTACCTCAGGCATTTTAAGGTCACAAGAATCATACTGGTCTTCTTGCTGAGCTGTTACATTAACTCTGTTGTATAGGTTTTTTGGTAATTTCAACACTAAGATGAAATGTGGATTACACTAAGGCTTTTGGCTTGTTTGGGGGGATGGGAACATAGCTTTTGATTTAGCTGTTCCACAGCTATGATTTCCACAGTGTTAAAAATCTGAAGCTTATATTAAGTCAGAATTCTCTAATTCCTAGTAATTGGATTTTGTCTTGCTTTTGTCTACGAAATGAAATAACTCAATTACTTAATAGTCACAGGGTTGTGATGAAGTTGCTTCTGTCTTGATTGCAACAAATTATATAGTGATTTCCTTATGTTTCTTATTAAGAAGTGCACTAATCAGACCACAAAATACTCTAGAGACAGTTTTCAGATACTTATTAAACATTTTCTTATCCCTTTTGTAATGTTGCTTTTGATCTCTCCTGCTCCCTCTCTCCAGTGCTTTACAGTGTCACAAGCAGAAGAGCGTTGTGATAAAGAGCTGGAGAGCATTTTATATTTCATACTGTGTGAATGTAGTTTAACTCTGATATTCTGTTTTCTCTGAATTTCAGTTACACAGCAAACTGAATTACAAAAACCTTGCCTCAGTGACCCTGGTTATTCACTGTTTTTGAATGCCTAACTCCATCCACTTTTCAAGTAACTGTCGATGCCATTAATGTAGATATTACTCTTCTTCATCACTGAATATTGTCCTATTTGTGACTTTTTAAAAGTCTCACCTTCATACAGAAAGATGTAGTTTGACAGTCAAGTATGCAATTGATGACTCTTCCCACAAAAATGTTGAGCTTAAAACTTTTTGCTCTTGTATCGTGACAATTTATAGTTTCTTTCCCAGTTATGTGTTGAATGATAGCTGAAAGTCAGCAGAAATAAGAGCAAATGTTTTTTGAAAAGTGTCCTTTGATTTCTGATCCTCTGAAATTTCTTTCTAAGCATTATTTTCATGTGTTTTGGCCAACTAACAGAGAAATAGTAACAAGACTTTTCTCAGCTGGATTCAAAGGCAGGTCTGATTTCAAAGAATTTCAATAAATGAAACAAAACACTGGAGCATAACTTAGATGATCTATCCAAAAATGCCTCTGATAAAAATAAGCCTTTTCCCAGGCTTTAATGTCTTGCAATCAAGCTTTCGTCTGGAAAAATCCTCAAATGGGAAGAAATTAAAAGAATATTTAATGCTCTCTTCTCAGATATGCTAAACTTTCTTATTTCCTTGTTGGATTCGCCCAACTAGACAACTTTGGTTTTCCTTTCTTCCCTTACCCATGGCTAGAAAGTTGATAAGGTGTACTGCAGTTTGTGTACATCTTATCTTATTCTCTATTTATCTCTCTGAATTGAGAAGAAAAAAAATTGCAACTTTTCTTTGCATACACACAGAAAATAAAACCAGATATGGAGTTTAGCTTTAATAATTTGTCTTCCTCTGAAATATAGAACAGATTTGATTCTGCATTGTATCTCTTCTATATATTTTCACTTTTCACTTAATGTGTGTAATATAATCATATTTTGACAGTGAAATACATAAAAAGATACGGTTACATTCAAATTCTGATCTTTTTTAATAAAAGTTTTCTCATCTAGAATATATTATTACATAAAATCTAGGATTGCTTTATTTATAGGTGGAGTTATCTGAATTATTTATTGTGAATGAAAATAGTTTCCTTTTCTTTATCTAGAATGCATGTTTGGTTAAAAATTAAATGTTAATGACACTAGTGACAGCTTTGATAGGAGATCACGCTTCAGTGTAAACCAGTGATGAGGAAAAAAAAATCATCAAGTTCTGGTAGGTCATGTACTCCCTCACTCACCAATAAAGAATTGTCAAGCATTTTAACCAGTCCAATTTTAAACTGGCTGAGTGATTTCTACCCAGTAGTCTCTTCGCTGGATACATAGGTATGCAGTATTTCCAGGCATGGCTTTATTTCTTTCTTTGTATTTCTGTCATTGTTCCTTGTTGTACGTCTCTGGAACAATCAGTAGACTCATCTGCTCTGTTTCAGCCTACTTTATATTTGCTTGATTTTTTTTTTTTT